>VWPU01012725.1:30545-83650 GCA_013398955.1 Callaeas wilsoni
CCAAATTAAACCCCTTCTGCAGTCAGGTGTGTGTCCAGGTTAAACCCCTTCTGCAGTCAGGTACGTGTAGACATCTTTTATTCAGCACAAAATGAAGGCTGCTTCCTGTCTCAAGACAGCTGAGCTGTTAGTTTGAATGGCCTATGCTATGCCTTGTTTGTACAGAAAAGACTTCATTTTGGGTCCAATTTCCCTTTCCCACAGTAGAGATGCATCTTTTACTCCAACCTTTGTTGTGCAGACAAAACCCACCCTAATTTTCTGTGCAGCACTGAAACCAACAGGATACCTGCAAGCTGTTGAATAAACTGATCCACCTGTATTAGCATAGGAAGTTTCTTGGAGTGGAATCATGAGGTTCATCCTAGATGTGCAGTAAATGGAGATCTGGGCTAGCAGTCGTGTTTTGATGTTAGCCCACAAGTAGCAAGTCTGTATGCCCAAGGTATCTTGGAATCCTGGTTTGAGTTTTATGGGGAAGGCACTGGTAATTGTGGGTGGATTTGTTTTTTAAAGTGAGGTATGTAATAGAAACTAAACAAAGAAGACTGCTCTCCTCAGATGCATGGTTGAGGTTTTCATTGGTAGGTCTGAAAAATATTCTTTAATTCAACAGACAGAAGACTCGCCCACCTTCACCTGGCATGTCAAAACAAAGGCCACCATCTCCTACTCCAGTCTCTAAATCTGCACCCATCCAGCGTCCATCTCTCACACCAGGTGTTACAAACATTACCAAAAAGAAAACCGAAGCAGAGAGCAAACCAAAGGATAAAAGCACAGATGGAATAGGACAAGAGCAAGGTGCTTCCCCAGCCTTGGAGAGGGATGCAGGAGCAGCTAGCACAAAAACCAAAGAAGGTGGGTGTTTCTCAGTGTCTGACTCACTCCTGCTCGAGGCCTCTCCAGTGTGTGCTGGGACTGGGCAAACAATTGGCTTGTGAGGCAGAGCACTGGAGGGTAGGATGCTTTAAGGCAGAAGCTGTTCATTGCTGATTATACGATAATTTTACATGATATGACTTTGGGATGTGAATTTTAATGCAGTAGTTGGTTTATTTGACTTGGAGATTTAAGTCAGAAGCTTTCAATTTTACTACTCGTACTGTAATTTTAAGAAAAGCAGAAATCCTCTTTGCCTCTTGGGCTTCAGCTGCTCTAGCTGAGGGTTCTACTAGCTTAGGTTTATAAAGTCAGTAGTTAAACTACGCAAAAGTCTTTCAGTTCAGTTGGTAGTTCTTAAAATGCTCCACTGTAGAGACCTGCTTGGAGGACAAAATCAGCTCCTGTTCATCACAGGCTGAGAGAGAGTTTTCAGAACACTCGAAGGCTGCCTCGGCCTGAGTTCCAGTGAGTGTGTAATCATTGCTGTCCTGGGAAGAGTGATCAGTTCAGAAGTTACACTGAGAAATTATCCTGGTAGATTAAGGAGAGCCATATACCGGATAAGCAATTAGTGTCCTCGTCCTCTTCATTGTGGCACGTGAGCCCGGCCTCTGTCCCTCGCTGGGAAAAATGCCAGCTGCCATCTCCAACAGAATCTGGGAGAGCCTTCTGATGAGGCCTGGCAGGCAATTCACTGTGGGGAAGGACTTAGGGGACCCTTGACAGGAAAAAGGAGGGATCTTTAGAATGTAAGTTACAGCCAGTGGGCAGTACAGGGGGTGAATCCATCGGACACCAGGTAAGTGGGAACATGTGCTTGCTGCACGTTACTGCATGTGCGGTTCCTGTGTGCATTCCTCGGCTGCTGCTGCTCTCTGCCACTTCTGAGGCTCCTCCTGGCACTGCTTCTCTTGGATGTGGAGAAGTGTCATTCAGCTGAAGAACTCATGGTGCAGCTCTCTGGGCATGTGTTCTGTGGAAGGAAGCCTGGCTGTCAGAGGTGGATGTTTGTACGAAGTCACACATCCGTCTTTGGTGTCACGTCCTTTGTCTTTGCAGTCAGAACGTCCATCCCTCAATGTGCTGCCATACTATTGACAAATGTCTCGTGTGCCTCAGAGCATCATCAGTTCTGATCAATGTCATCAGTTGGTTGAAGCCTCCATAACAGTGTGTCCTAGTCCTGTATCTTCCAGTTCTTCTGGAACACGAGCATCTGTCCTTGTTCCTTGGATGCCTGATCTGTCTCCTCTCTACACTGACTTCTGAAACTGTATTAACTCAGTTTATCTGTTTCCCCTTTAGTTTATTTCTAATCTCAAGGTAGTCATCTTTGTAGTGATTCCTACTGGGGCTGGGCAAAGCTCTTTTTCTCTGACACATAGAACAGAAGGAAATAGTGGGCATGTTCTTCAACATAAGAGATTATTTCATTTCTCTCTTTGAACATTTTGGTACATTGCAGTATTTCTATGTGAGGCAAAATCTTTTTTCTTAAAAAGTTGCTTTCAGTTTTCAAGGCAATTTTCATTTTACACATCTGTGTCAGCAGTTCACCCCATGGGTTGGTGCAATTCCCTATCCCAGACAGCTTCTGAAGTCAGAGCACACCAGTGAATGGCATGTGGCAAATCAGTCTCTAGGTCTTGCAGGTTTAGCCTGATTTCAGCTTTGTGCACTTGTTTCTTCATCCCATCTCTTCTCCTTCAAACTGAACTTGTTTGCCTGTAGCTGACAGGCAAAAACTTGATTGTTTTTGTCTTGTTTTTTGTGTCTTCCTACTGCAATATACTGTTCCGCAGTAAAACACTTTTTATTTTTCAGTGACTTGGAGCAGTTGTCATTTCTGGCAGCAGCCTCTCGCAGCTTCTCTGAGAATTAAAAGGCTTGTTCAACTTAAAGCATAAGAAGTGCTCCTTCATGAGCTCTCCCCTTATGCGTGATGATAGGTAATAAACTATCATGGAGCCTCACATTTTGTATCTGGGTATTGAAGGCTTTAAAATATGATTCCTAGATTAATTGTGAATTAATTACTTACCTTGAAATCTGTTGGAATCTTCCCTCCATCCAGCTAGCACTACATTTTGCAAGTGTTCAGAGATTGTTTCTCTTGCCTCTTTTTCCCTTTCCCTCCCTTCCAAAAAGATCCTTTGATAAAAAGACTGTTCTTAGCAGTAATGACTAGGAGTACGAGGAGAAGGAAGCTGAGTGTAAAAGACTGCCAGAATTTTCTTGAGGCATGTGAGCAATCATATTGGGAAGTCTCATGGCCTGCCCTATGGAAACAGGCTGTACAGGGGTACATGGAGATGAAAACAGTATTGAAGTACCCATATGGAAATCATCAATAAAACTGCAGAAGTGAAAATGTAGTGGGAAGGTCCCCAACCCTTTCTTTTGGGTTGTTTTTCCCTGTTCTTTCCATATCTGCAGTGTTCTGAACCGTTCTGACTAATATTCTTCTGTCAATACCAGATACCGTATTTAAGCTGTCATTATCATGTTGTAACCCTAGAACTTAAAAGTCTGAAACCTTTAGGCTTCTTGCTGAGCATTAGGTTGTCTTATTTAGGCTTAGTTTTGAGGAGGGGAAATAGGTTAAACCTGATATTAAATGTCAACAGATTTGATACAACTGGATGAGATTGCAAGTGCACAACAAAAAATGGCCTCTGCTGTAAAAAGTGAGTAGTCTGAACAGAAAGTACACTCTCATGGCAGAGGAAGAGAGAGACATTTTGTCTTCCTCATGGCTGTACACTGGCAACAGTAAATGAAACCTATTAAGTTACAGAATATAGGAAGAAAAGCATCTGCCTGTCTTGAATAGGCAGATCTGCTAATGGTTTTTATAAATGCAAAACGCTCTTTCTTGCTCAGGAGGAGGAGGACTCCTTTTGACTGAGTTCAAATTTGGAACAGTCATGGCTGATTTTTGTTAGTACCATCATGACTGCAACTTTTTCCCGAATCAGAAGTAATGTCTTGTCTGGTGAGGTGGTGTTTTCTCAGCTTTGGATAAATCTAAATGTTAGAACACTCTCTATGCCTGCACTATATCAGTGCTGAAATGCTTTTCCTAGGACTGCAAGAACAATTTTTATGCACAAAAGACAGCCATGATTCAGCTGCTGAGAGTTTGCTCTGTGTAATTATACCCTGCAGCTGCAGGTAGTGATTACGTGTCCAGGGGCCTAAGCAGCTTTTCATTTATTAAAGTTCTTCATGATGACATTGTGTTTTGAATTACTTGTCTTCAGGTCAGAAGTAAAACAAGTGGTCAAACCCTGATGTCATTGTTCATTAAAATTACCTTGACTTGAAGGCTTTATAAATGTTAAGCAAACATATATGTGCTGATTTGTGAAATGTTCAGGAGAAAGGCAGGTCCTCACCAACATTATGATGCTGCTGCTCTGCTGACATCAGGAGCTAATTCTCTGAATATTCAGATGATGAGTTCTTAAATCACATTCAAACAGAAATAGTTCTAGAAAATGGGAATAACTCATAGAAATCAGACTTCTTTCAATATATATATTGAGAGCAGCTGGATGGCAAGATGGTTCTGTTTTGACTTTTTTCCTAATGTTAATTTATAATGGTGCCTCTGATGTTCAGACACCAAAACACCAGGCAGGTCATGAAGAAACATGAACAGCGGGACCTGCAAAGACCTACTCTCCTGGCAGTTGAAGCTGTTTTGATCTCCATGTAAATTGGAAATTGATTTGTTGCTAATGTAATAGAAATACGGTATTACTGGAGTCATTAGTATGTGCTTTCAGGGCCAGATAAAATGATCATTATTTGCAGCCTAAGATACTCTATAGAGGTATGAATGTTAATGTTATGAAACAAGAAAAATAAAAGAATGAGAATTTCTTCTTTAGGGTCGTGTGCATTCAGTTTTATTAGAAGGAAGTGCTTTATTTCCTAAAGCAGTTTTTTTTCCAGTTTTCTTTTCAGTGTTCAAGCATTACAGAAAAAAGGGTATCTTGTCAGAGACACGTTTTTAAGTGCTGTGATAATTGGAGAGTGTCTTTAAGTGTATCATGTGGAATATGGCTGGATCAGTGTTGAAATGAGCTGTTCCTATTTCAGTGTCAGGGAGATATCGTGGCTCTGCATCTTCAGGGCTCCCCTTTGGCCCTGGCAGGCCATTAGATAAGGTTGCACTCGCTGTGTGATGAGCACTGATGGAAAAGATAGAGAATCACTTGGCCGTAAGATCTCATCTCACAGCGATAACATCTTTCTTGATTTTAAGTTACTGGAGCTTTCTAACAGCAGATTCTTTTAACCTTTGCAGAATCAGGTAGCAAAACAGTAGCAGGGACCACTACAGCTGAAGAAGCTGCTAAAATCTTGACAGAGAAGCGACGTCTGGCACGGGAGCAAAGAGAGCGTGAAGACCAAGAAAGAATTCAGAGACAGGAAGAAGAAAGGTAACAATCGAGGGGAAGGAAGGGATGCTTTCAGTGGCAAGGTGTGGTTGGAAGGGACGCTCCAGCTGTATATGTTTTCTAAGTTTTAATTGAAGTTCCTGCAAATGTTAATCCAGTTCCTGAAGCGGAGAGGCACTGGCACCAGTCTGGGGCAGGTTGCTGTGTGTAACATCAGTTTATATCTCAGGATATATGTAATGCACAGCCTCTGTGAAATCACTGCTTCTTTTTCCTGCCAGTCACCAGTGAGGCTTTTATTTCAAAACTAGAATGTGCTTTCTGCACCACTTGTGTTTGGTTTGTTTGTATTTGCTTTGAAAGAGTTGACCTCTCTGTATTAAACTTTCCTTTGATCATCTTAGGCAGTGGTTTGATGGTACATTAAATCTCACTTGAGTGATATGAAATATCGATCAGGAGTGTTGCAGGCAAGTAATTTAAAGTGTTAAATCAGTGTGTATTCGGTTCACTGCATAGAGTTGTTAAAAAAAAATTGCTAAGTTAGTGCTGACTAACTTTATTCTAGATCAGGGGTCACCTGTCTGCTTCTGTGAACATGGTGGAATGTCAGATTTTGTCTGTTTCCCAGTGGTGGATATGAAGCTGTCAGAAACTTGCATATAATCTGCTCTAGGTGTTCTATCAGAAATATGTCATCAGATCTGCTCTGTATGTCTGCAAGAGCTGGCACTGTACACCTTTAGTGTATCTCTGACTTCAGGCAATAGAAGAAAAAGTCTTTTAGGAAATCCCACTAAATTTATGTTTGACAGTGATTAAAAGCTTCATTAGTGTCATGGTTGCAGATGTTTTTTATTAAATGGTCGTTGCTTAATCCAGTTCTTAATCAAACATTCCATTACTGGAAGAACCTGCCTTGACTTAATCAGCAAAGAGCATTTACTCACAAATAATTTCTTCCAAGTTATTCTGATTTTCCCTTTGACAAGTCTGGATGGTGGCATTTGTAAATCCACACCAGAAAGTATCTTTATGCACTTATTTTTTGACTGGAATGCCTAGAATTTTCTTGCTTTCCTACTCTGTCTCTTGTGCATGCACACTTTTAAAGAAATAAATAGCCAGTAATCTGTACCTTGGAAACTCCAGAATCAGAGAAGAAGAAATGGCCAGGAGAGCAACTGAGGAAAAAGCACAACGGGAGGAGGAGCTCCGGAAGCAGGAGGAGGAAAAGAGGCTGAGTTACGAAGAACAGCAAAGACAAGCTGAAGAAGAGAGGATCCGCCGGGAGCAGGAGGAGCAGGAAAAACTCGCAGAGCTTCAGCAGCAGGTCTGTGGCTCCAGCTGTGTTCCTGGTAGAAGCTGCTGTGGTTTCGAGAGGGTTGCCTTTGATTTTTCTTACACTGAATGGTTTTGACAAATGTCTGAGATGGATTTGAGAATGTCTGTAGGTCCTTTCCTTGCCCTGGTCTCTGTGATTTATATTTTTTTCCCTAGCATTTCATAAATTCACATGTGGGCAAAAGCAGCTGTTTTGGAATATTTTTTTTAGCCATCAGGGATACTCTTTTGCATATGTAGAATATTTGTACTGAGCCCACTTTACCAGCAGACTGCTTTGAGTTCAAAGGAGATGGTCTGTCTGGAAAGTAATCTGGTTTAGTCTGATTCCTCTCAAAGAAAGATTGGTAGTGTTTCCAAGTCTGCTTTTCCTGTTGCTGGATAGTCTTCCACGGCAAGTTTCTGTGTACCTTTACAAAGGCATCCTTTGAACTGAAGGGAGCAGTTCTGCAGAAAGTGGGCTTTCCTTAAATTAGATTAATTCTGAAAACTAAAGCAGTTTTATATTGAAATTATTTGTGTTCAAAGAGCTGTATCTTATGAATGGCTTTGCCATGTGCCTGGATATTTCTTCAAACGTTTGTTAATAACAAATACTCAGAGTGTTAACTATGTTTCTATCTTCTTTCCAGTCATACTGGAGTAGATTTTCCAGTGTAGAAGGAATAGAAGATGTTCAGCACCAGGTGTCTTGGTAGCCATACCTGACTGCCAAGATTTTTAAGTTAACCTTGACACATTTAGCATTTAATTGCTATCTTGTTACTTTATAGATTGTCCTCGTTAGCCAAATGCTCATCCTGAAGCATAGTTTGAACAGCAACTTTCAGTAGCTCAGCAACATTCAGAACATTTGCATTACCTCAGTATAGCTGGTTTCAGTTTCTGAATGTCATAGGAATGTGTATTTCATGTCAGTAGCTGGGTAATTGTCATTTAGTTGTAATGTGTGGTCATATTAAACAGTGATTGTCTGGTGTTCCTGTCTGTGTTGAACCAGAATCTGTAACTGCTTTGCTTTTGACTGTTGGGAATGAGTTATGCACTGGGTGCTCTCTTCTTTTTGTTTTATTTTCAGAGAGAAGAAGCTGAAGCAAAAGCTCAAGAAGAGGCTGAAAGACAGCGACTGGAAAGAGAGAGGATTATGCAGCAAAATATGCAGGAAAGGCTTGAAAGAAAAAAGGTAGCCTGTTTTGAATTCTCAGCCTAAAATGAAAGGCAAATGGTCTCAGATGCGAGTAAATAGAAGTGTGCTTTTTTAAAGACTGCCAACTCTGGTTTGTGAACTTTAAAAACGGTGTTTAAAATAGTACACTCATGAAATATGAAAGTATTATTATGATTAATGAACGTTTAACTGGAATGCTGAAATTTAAAGCTTTGTGTGTCATTGCAAATGTTTTCCGTATTTTAACAGAGAATCGAAGAAATAATGAAAAGAACACGAAAATCAGATCAAAATGAATCCAAGGTACTTTTTTGTTTGCATCTGTGTAATGACAGAATAGGACTTTTTGCCTTGTATCCAGTCTTCCTCTGTTATCCTTACACAAAATGGCTGCCACAGGAAGTGCAAAGTTCTGGTGCACCAGAATAATTTCCAGTAGCTTCCCATTGCACACATTCTTCTTTGCTTGCTCTGGTGAAGAGTCTTTGTTACATTTTTGTTCAAGGCCTACAGATATAATGTTATCTGGTATTATCTATTCCAGATTGGTTTTAAACAAACACTGGTTAGTAATGGATTTTTTTTAACTGTGTGCATTCTGCCAGGACTGCTTTTCCCCAGAAAACTGAGATTTCTGGCATCATCTATTTACTTAAAGCAAGTCTTGCATTCTCTTTGGATTGCTGTTGCTACAGTAAACTGGATGTGTTTTTGTTAGTAGTGACCTTAGTTTTGTGGAAAATTGTGCATCTTGAGGAATAGTTGTTCTTCTTCGAACATTCGAATATTCAAGTCTTCAAATAGCTGAAAATCAATAAAAATTTAGCACACACCTTGGAGAAATGAGGGGAAAAGGAACTTGGGATTAACAGGTAGGAGGTGGAAGTGGGTCCCCTGGGTGTTGCTGGGTGACCTGGTTGTCTGTGAGCCTTTGATCTCATATGGCCTCACTTCTGGGCACAAAATGGTCTTGTGTGGGAGCTGTGGCTGAGTTTGTGAAACTGTAGAGGACAGGGAGTTGTTCCAAGTAACACTCTGGCAATTCAGTTGCAGAATGAAGGGAAGTCTGCCTCGGAGGTGATGGAGGGAGAGGATATTGAAGAGGAGGAAGAGTTGGGTCTCGAGAAGACTGATCAGCCAGGTAAGGAAGCTGGATGAGTCAGGCCGGGGTGGCAGCGAGTGTCTCAGTGATGTTCAAGCTCTGTTGAAAAGGTCAATCCTAACAGCACTGGGATGGTCTGAGACCCCAGTCCCAGAGATGTCAAGGGGACTGCCTTCTTGAACAGAGAATCAGTCAAAATGATTTGAGAGTGAAATGCAGGCAGCGTGCTTTCATTTTACAAGTGGATTTTTAAAGATGAAAAACAAATTTCATGTTGGTATAGGCAGCTTGTCTGTAGACAAATGAATCTGTTGAAGCCAAGTGCCTTGGGCTTTGGCTAGGAAAGGTTATTTTGGCACTTGTGTTTTATTCATTTAGAACAGCAATTCTGCTACTCAAGTTCTTTTTTTCTTGTATTTTATTTTTTCTCCCCCTCCCTCCACCCTGCAACATTCAGGAAAGCTAAATGGTGTTGACTTGCTCCAGGAAGTCAAGGGGGAGGCAGAGGATTGTTTAGAGACTGCACAAAGCATGATCTCTGCAGAATCTGAGGAGCAAGATGAGTCAGAGTTGAAGGCCAGTGAAGTGTTCATGAATGGAAGTGACTTGAAAAGCGACGAGGGGTCTCTGTCTGTTACTGAACTAAAGGATTCCAGGTGAGTCTGCTGTACTGTGGGAGCACTTTGCTCTGCACAAGAAATCTCTGTCTGTGTTTAAATTAAATGCAGTGCTGTCTGCAGCCCCTTGCTGGCTGCGTGGTGTCTGTGTGCCTTTCTCCAGGCATGTGGTGTGTGCTGTCAGCTCACAGCCTCACACAGAGCAGCTAGCTCGGGATAATTGTTTGTTTAGATGGCACCGTGTTAACAGTGCTGCCTTTGCTGAGAAGTGAGACACACAGGCAGCAACATGGCAGCGTTGATTATAAAAACTGACATTGGCTTGAAACCTTTTCCATTGAAATGCCTTGCAGTTCTTGTCATTAACAAAACATTGAACAAGGGGAAGGAGGATTACACTGGAAAGGAAGAATAACCTACAGAAAGCTCTAGAACACTTTTGGTTCTGCTGAAACACCAGATACAATGCAGAAGCCTCCCGTAGTGAGGAATTTGGCTTTTTTTCTATTTCAGATTTTTTTTTTTTTTTAATGTAAAGCATTTTCATCTCCTACTGGAAAATCTGTCCTCTGATGCTTGTTCCATTTGCTCATCTAAATGCTAATGATTTAGAAATGACATTGTGAACACTTTTTTAAAGTGATGATAAATTAATGTCATTCCTCCAGTGATGGAACATAAAGACATTTTCACGATTGTCCTAAGAATGAATGAAAATTGATCAGTAATTTGGGTTTAGATTTTGAATCTGTTTTAAATATTACTGGTCTTCTGAGACTTAGTTTTGTATTCAAAAAGTCTTAGCTGGAGAAAAAAAAGGAAATACGCACACTACAAAAATTGAGACTTAATGATCAATGCTTTAAACTTGTTGCTTTCTTATATCAAATTTCTAGAGAGAGTCCTTACCTGAGAGCTGTTAGTATAGTAAAAAGTGGGTATATATTGCTGAGTTGTTCTTCCCCATTGACTCTGGGAGGGGAGATCCTGTGTGGCAGCTGGAGCTTGTCTGGGAATGCCCTTTGGGATATTCAGTGCTTTGCAGAGCATGCGGATTGCTAATTGTCTGGCCTGGAATCAATGTAAAGGTTAAACATGTGGAAACTGCAATACAAGTACCAGTTTTCTTTTTTTTTTGTAGCCATCCTGCAAAAGAAATGGTTATCGATGACTCGGGGAAGTTGGATGTTCGTGAAGCTGATCATACAATTGGACTTATTCAGAATCTTAATGGAAAATCTGGTTCATGGACTTTTGAGGAGTTCATTGACGTTGGAGTGCATTCCAAGTCAACCAAACTGAGCTCAGACAGCATCTCTGCTGGTAACTGTAATCAAAACTTGAATGATGCTGCTACAATACCTTCTAGTCCCAAATTGGCTTTTGAGGAAGATGGTGCAGTGAATTCATTGACCAAACCTATAGATGCTTCATCAGGTAATCCAAGCTGACTTCTCTGTGTCTCTTCCCCTGGCTAGGCAATTCACTTCCTTGCGTTTTGCTCTCCTTGCCTTAACTACAGCTTCTTATTTTCAAGGCACTTTTTCCAATATGTAGGCTGGAGGGAAGGCTCTTTCTTTAGTGTTTTTAACTTGAATTCTGTCAAAAGGAGTCACCAACTGATGCCTTTTTAGGGACTTGCTAAGGCCCAACATTAAGGCTCTTCCAAAGACACAGCCGAGCCCTTGTGAAGTTCCAAACAGCATTGAAGCTCATATGTGAAGCTCATACTTTAAGGTTTTTCTAAGATATGTTAAATAGCACATGTTACTTTTGAAGATACTAAACAGTTTTAAAAGTGTCTGATGTAACTCTGCACACCAGACCTTTCCACTCCTAGGCATGTTCTGTAACTTTGATGCTGACCTGTGTGGTTTTACAAGGTCTCTTCAGACTCTTAGCAGTGTATTAGCTGTCCTCTGCTTACTGTAGAATAGCCTTTCACTTCACTGAGGCAGGTAACACCAACCTGGCATTCCACAGATGGTTGTGTTACATTTTGGGAGGAGTAATAAAGCTGTACACACACAAAATAGTCTCAATTTTCTGAAAGAGGTGGGGCTGCATCTCAAGCCACATGTAGGTGAGAAGCCAAGCCCTGATGCAGTACAGCATAGTGTGTCAGAGAAGCTTCAGGAAGCCAGTTTATGTAAGACTGGACTTCTCTGGTGTTGGAGCCAAACCCCAAAGGGCCGTTTTCACAGGAGATCTCTTTCCATGGGATAAATGACTGTGTGATCAGTTGAAGTGAAAGCTAGTGGAAAAACAAGCCTTGCTATCCACATTTCCTTCCAGTGATGTGTAGCACTTTCTTTGATTAAAGTGTAGCACTTTTCTAGACTGAACTGTTTCCCGAGTCTCCTCTGTCACTCTGCGTCTTGTGAATTTTAGTTCCATGGGCACACCCTGATGGAGGCTTCCCTTGAGGCCACAACAGACTGGGCCATGGGAGTAGACAGATTTGTTGTGGTTCTGCTGATCACTTTTTGTTGCGATCAGAATTACTAACTTTTTAGTGAAGGAAGTGTGGCCTTTTAATTTTGAACTTGAAAATGTTTAGACATAATACAGTTTAAGAATTCTGTACATAACTTTGAAAACTAATGTTCCTGTAAAAAGAAAGAAAACCTACTGTGCTGGTTTTGGACTGTAAGTGACCAAGTGGTTCTGTGCTCACTCCTGGATGTAGACTGACAGTGATGATGGATGCATGTGGCATACACACAGTTGTGATGGTTAAATGTTTTCTTCTCTTTGCTCTTTGGACAGAACTGTGAACAGTAGAGACCTGGAAATAATCTGATTGCACTTCAGTAATCCAGTGTTTTCTCAAGTACCGAAGGCCTTGTTTTGAAAAGCTGCTTGTTTACCTTTATCCATCTTCAAGTTTGCAAAAATCGCCAGGGGAGGGATGACAGACTTCTAATTTGCACCTTGAAACATTTCAGGGAAACTGTTGTGCTAATGTTCTTTTTCCGTTCGTTTAGCTAATTGTTAGATAAGGTTTCCTAGTTCAAATATTCCTTGTTTCCCCTTTACAGACTTTACAGTAACCTGACTGAGTCTTTTTTTTATTTGTTTTTCATAACAGTATCATGTAGAACATGCCACTGGAGCCTCCCCACTTAGCTGCAGACTTTGCATATTTCTAAAATGATCCTGATGAAATAAAAGACTCACTCAGTGTATGTTAAAGCTGAACTCCCTTTTTAATGTCTAGAAAAATGTTGTTGCTTGTTGGTTCATGTGCTATTTAAAAATGCAAAATTTAGTATCTTCAACTTTGAATGGAGAAGAAAAATTCCTTATTATCTAATGTGGAAATATTGGCAGTTTCAAAATGCAAGTGTTGTACCATCACTAATATGTTTTAATCTATTGGCAAATCTCAAAATATTTTTCAGCATGTGCTCTAATATATTACAAAACTGTTGAGTCCCTAGATTTGTCTGTCAGTGCAGTTTAAGGTGTCAGGCTTTTAAAAAATGTTTTCCTTTTGAATTACTTATTTATCTACACTTATGGAAGTATTATTTTATTGTGTACATAACAGTATTAGACCATTGAAGTCATGTTTTGTTCATGTTAATTATTCTAAGTGGTCCAGTTCCAGCTCTATAACAGTGGCTGCAAGCTGCATATATATTTCCCTTCCCCTAAAGCCTGCATTAAATAATCTATTTAACCTGAACTTGCCTGCTTTTTTCAGCATGAAGAGATTAACGAAGCATCTTCTGAAAACTGCTACTAAAAGTAATAATGCAGCCTTGTTCTGATGTCTCCTGTACCAGATAGACTGGATAGGTGATTGATTTAAAGAGTAGCTGTCTCAACTCCTGCTACAGCCCGTTGGCTGATCCCTCAATTCCAGTGATGCAGCTGGGCAGCAGCTGTGTTTGCAGTGGGTTTGCTGGAACTACACCTGTTCTTTCCTCGACACCTCAGTTGCAACAGGAGCCCTCAGCCTTTTCCCTCTTGCTGTTCAGAAATACCGTAGAACTGTTTTAGACTTTAGAGCAGTGCCTTAGGTGAAAGGAAAACTGTATTTTTGTATGATAGCTGTTTTGTTCTGGCAGAGACAATCATTCTAACAAAGATGCCGATATTTTTTTCTGTGCTGAGATTTGTTGGATGGTCTGATCCAGCCCTGTGTAAATACATGCGCACTGTTAAATAAACTTTGCAGTTGAACAATGCTTTATTTCTGTAATGTTCAGTGTGACCTTACTAGGCCTCTCCACCCCTTGCCATGCTGACCTGCCTTGGGATGCACTCTGGTGCTGCTCTAACTGCTCCAGCTGCAGATTCCCAAACTAGCAGCCTCTGGTAGTTGCATCTGTATGGTTGGGAGGAGCTTTACACTAACACCTTCAGCTCTCGCTGTGTTTGTCCGTGCTGATGGCGTGTTCTGAACTGAGGAATTCTTTAACCTGCTTTTCCCTGCCAGCCTTTGCCTTTGCCCTGCAACAGCAGCATCTCCAGCAGTGGAGCAGTGACCAGCAAGCTGCTGCCTTTTCTTCTTTGTGCAAGGGTTCTTTGTCAGTAGTTGAAAGGGAATGGCTGGAGCAGATCCAGTTGATAAAGTATTTCACTACTGTGGAAAAAAAACCTCCTTAAACCAGCACTCAGGTTGCTGAAGTGTGGTAGATCTGTACATGAACAGTGGCTGTACATATGCTCTCCAAAGGGCTTTTTCACACAGGCTGTTTCTGGCAGATGGTCCAGTGTCAGTTATATATTTAAAAAATTAATTAGTTTATGGAAATTGTTGCTTTAGTCCTCAGATATTTAAGGGTGCAATGACAGCACAGCTGACTCTTACTTTGCCAGTATCAATGTAGTAGATTTGGTTTCAATAGCTCAGCCCTAAGACCCGTCAATCATGTAGGATGGCAAAATGGAAAAAAAAAAGTAATTTCCAGACTCTGGATTCCAAGCAGGCACTAGCCTCACTTTTATTCAGTCTCTAAACATACACTGATATAATAGGAGAGCTAGCGTTGTCTGAGCTATTTTTAAGGCACTTGTAAATGCATGTGCATGTTGTAGGTGAAAGATTTACTACTTGTTAATGGATTAATAATTGTACACAGACAGCCTTGTTTAAACAATGATATAAAAAAAGCTGAGGAGGACTTGCAGGCAAACCATGCGGAAATCAAGAGTAAAACAAGTTTATGGAAACTTAACTAAGCTAAATGTCACTGCCAAAACATTGTTATCTGTAAGATGAAGCCATTCCATACATGTGCTGCAATGTGGTGTGGTAGAGTAAGCTAAGGTATTTATTACTTATTAATGGTGTGGTGTATGTTGTGTATCTGTACTTGTAGAAGCATAATAATGGATCCCTCTGATCCCAAGTGCAATCTTTGCATCTCTGTGTCCAAGGTACATGCCTTGTCAAACCCACTTCAGTTAAGTGCCAAGCTTAATCATATACCAGATAAGTTTAAAACTAGATTTGTTTTAGTTTAAGCCACACACAGATGATGCAGTGTGTGGATCTCTAAATCTAACAGCATTTCAAGCCTTTATACTAGGAGTTACTTGGAAACAAGGTTAGATTTTTGCAAGGCTACATGCTTTTGTACTGCAGGAGCTTCAAAAGTCAAACCCAGTATATTGAGGCTAATTTAGTTCTTACACTTAAATGGAAAAAGTTAAAATTCTCAACATGCAAAAACCTGCTCTTTTACCAGGACTGTTTGGGAAAGCAGGGCTTTAAAATCCATCTTACATCTGCTCATTTACAGTCGCTTGGGACACTCAGCACAATAAATTTTTCCGTTATGGCAAACAAAGCGCTTGTTGGCCAGACCACGGGCACACTTTGTGCATTTGAAACAGTAATCGTGCCAGGATTCATCTTCGTAGTTAACCACACTGGTTCCTCTTCCAAATCCTGCTAGGAGAGAACACAATTATAGGACGGCGATAGTAGCTTTGCCTGGGCTGGGTTATCCCATCAAACAGCACAGCCTGTTCTGCTGCCTCAGTGCTTCTCTAGGCTTGCAGGCCATAGGGGGTGCCTGAAATATTAAAGTGGCAACTGAGGCATGGTTTTGTTGGTTCTTCTGATGTTTCTTGGAGAAATAAGTATCTTAGCATAAGGCTTGCATGGCTTGTCTCTGCAATAAGCTTTTTCCCTTGGCTCCTTTCTCCAGCAAACAGTCAAGGAGAGATGTGGAGCAAGGACAGGTTGGGCTAAACATTTCTGGGCTAAGATCCATGCTCTAAAATGCAGGATGGAATGTGAGCCTCACGGGACTGGCAGGACAGTGCCCACATTTCAGGGCTGAGCTCTCTAATCTAGTGAGTTTTAAGTGTGGAATACATCAGAAGGGGTGCAAATGTCCCTTTGGAGCAATAAAACACCGCTCGTTTTAGGCTTAAGGGTCCCAAACTGAGACATGGGTGGGAACAGTTGTGGTTGGGGGAGTTTTGAAAGAGGTAAATTTGAGACATGCGAAGGCTGAAGAGCTCAGTTACTAGCTCAGCCTCCATCCAGCACAAGCACGTGGCTCAGAGTCAGATCCCATGTAAAATGCTGGTATTGGGCTTGGGTTACCAGACCTGCCTCTGATGTTAGCCATCCCTGGGCTCCCTGTCTTTGGGGGATCGCTGTCCTGACCTTCAGCACCCACTGCCCTCAAGCTGCATTTAATCCAACATACCTGTAATAGGATTCTTGCATCCAGCACACTTCTTGGCAACACACTCCTTGTAGCATTCAACGCAGTAAAACTCATCCTCCACAGCTGTGAAGCGCTTCCCACCCAGTTGCTTCTTGCAGTTGGAGCAAATGAAACACTCGGAATGCCAGGGCTGTTCCTGGTAAGTGAGGCCTCCAGAAGTGATGGGCTGGGAGAGAAGGAGCAGAGGTGTGGTTTAGAATCAGCAGGGGAGAAGAGAGGTGACATAGGCATGGGGTGTAAGGTAGGAAAGCTTTGTCATGGAGAGGATCTTTCCAGAGTTTGCACCAAAATTTAACTGGGCAGTTCACTTGAGTCCCTCTAACCTGAAATCCCACATACCTGGCACTTTCATAATACTTTCTTTTACTTGCAGTAACTGAAATTCCACATTAATCAGTTGCAGAAGCTGTAAAACAGCTACTGTTTCAATTCTTGAATATTCAGTACTGCTGCAGAGCTTAAACTATCCCCAAAGCAAGTGCAAGACTGGTATCAATTGGTTTCTGCAGTGTTGCTGTCAGCTAACCCAACAACCCCTGCCCAGATCCTGTAATGCACAGGAACGATCGGCTCTCCCATCATTCCACCAGCTGCTGGCACCAGTATCTCAGGGAAAGAACATCAGCTTTGGTGCAGCTTCAGCATGGTCTGCCTGCTGGTTCACCCTCCCAGCTCCCAAAAGGCACATGAGGGCTGGTTCTGGCAGTTGCCTCTGCAGAGGGGAAGGACTTACGTTCTTGCACTTAGCACAGGTCTTGGCAAACTTGTGCTCATGGCAGGAGACACAGTAGAATTCATCACCCTTGGGGAAGAAGCTCCCAGATCCAATCACTTGCTTGCACTGGCTGCAGGTGAAGCAGTCCTTGTGCCAGACCATCTTCTTGTACTCAACATTTTGGTCTCCTACAACAGATAAAAATAACTTGTCATGTGAGATTTCAGGCCTGTGGCAAACCCTTCCTCCTGTACCTTGTAACATCTGTGGGCAAGACCTGTCCATAACTATGCACAGGATTCCACTGGAATGCAGACAAGGGATGAGCTGGTAATTTCTGTATCTGATTTTAGCCAGGACCTGCTAGTTTTTCTTAAAATAGTTAATCAGACCAGCTGCCTGAGCCTTTGAGGACCTGGATTTACAGAGCAAAGCTTTTGGTAGGAATGGTTTAAGACTGCCATTAGGGTTAATTATCCACATGAGGGTTAACTGTGAAGCAGCTTTTCAACACTTGCATAAAATGGACAGGTGAGAGCAACAGTCAAAATTTACTGCTCTGAGGTGCTCCAGCCTTCCACTGTGATGCCCAAACCCCTAACTGCAGCCTCCCAGCCTCATAAACCACCCTGGTTATGCCCTAGAGCAGAACGTGGCCCTCAGACCCCAGTCACTTACACAGTACCTGCAATAATGGGCTTGAAGCAGCCCTTACACCTGGGTGCATCCTCAGCAGCGGTGCAGTTGCTGCACCAAACCTTGTTGTTCTCCCTCAGCATGAAGGGCTCGTTGACCAGGGATGTGTAGCACTTGAAGCAGCGGAAGCAGCTGTCGTGCCAGTAGCGGTTCTTGAAATGCAGCTCCTGGAACGAACAGAAAGGGAGGGAGGGAGTGAGAGAGAAGCTTTTATCTCCCCCTGAGCAGCCCTAAAGCCAAGCTCCAGTCTCATCAGCCTGGGCAGTAAAGGATAGATTTGTTGTTCCTGAGTTTGTCTGATTCAGTGGGTAGAGCTACAACTCCTCTTCAGTCGCTTAAGGGAAGGACATTTAACCAAACTCAGTGACACAATCACATTCACTTTGGACTTTTGGAGGTGCAGAAGATGCTTCAAACCAACAGCTCTGAGATTTGAAGTTCTGCAAGTGTGGGCTTCTCAGGTTCTTACATTCCCTCTAGTTCAGGTGTACATTATTATTGCCATAAACATTTATCTGGCCCCAAAGGTATTTCTAATGACTTCAGTAATATCATATTTCTATACACAAGCAACACCAGCTTCCAGTTTTAGTGGAGATCAAAAGGTTCCACCACCAGGCTTGCAGATATTTGCAGGTCCTCCAGTTTGTGTTTCTTCATGTCCTACTTGCTGTTATGGTGTCTGAACATCAGAGATACTATTATAAATTAACATAAGGAAAAAAACCCAATAGAACCATCTTGCCATCCAACTGCTTGTTCTCTCTCTCGCTCTCTCTCTAAAGAACTCTTGATTTCCATCATGAAGCAATAAGCATCTGACAAACTGACAAAAATCAGACCTCAGTGCTTTGCCCAGAAGATGAGTTTTGCAGGCCCTGTGCAGGCTGGCTCCCTGCAGTTCTCTCTCCAGGGCAATTCTGCTTTTACAGCAGTTCATGTGGCTGAATCTAGACCCTGAAATGAGATCCTGTGCCAGAGCAGCTCACCATGAGCATCCCTGTGCACGCCCCAGCACTGCTCTTTGCCCAAGGAGCACAGGGCTGGCAGCCAGAGGACTCCCGAAGAACAGCTCTTTCACAGTGGCTCAGAGGCAGACCAGAGCAAACAGGAGGGTGATCAGCACCTGCCTCTCCTCATCACCCACTGAGGTGCTCGGCACTGACCTTGGAGTCGGCCCCGATGGGTTTCTTGCACTCGGTGCAGGTGTTGGCGCAGAACTTCTCGAAGCACTTGACGCAGCAGTGCCGCCCCTCCTTCTTCACGTACTTCTTGCCGTGCAGGGGGTCGCGGCAGTAGTGGCAGTCGAAGCGCTCCGACATCGTGCCCACGGTGTAGCTGCCAGGCCCTGCAAGAGCACAGCGGGTCAGGGGACAGCCCTGAGCCCTGAAAACTGCTCCAGCCTTGTGGGGCTGTGCACGTCAGCAGGAGGAACGTGGCTCAGGAATGAGCATGCGGTGGTGTTGTCACGCTCCTCGAGGGCTCCAGGGTAGAGAAAGCAGCTGCAGTCAAGGAGAGCTGAGTCTCAAACCAGCCTTTCCCCATCCCCTTGTTGAGTGGAAGGATGCTAGACTGGTTTATTTACGTACTGCGCATCGAGCAAGGCTAATGACACCTAAACACTCCCTGAGAGTCCCTTAGTTCATGGCTGCAGGCCTCAAGTGAGGTCCTGGCTGAGGCACCGCATTGCTTGTGTGCAGAAATCACCAACAAACATGAGCAGAGTGGAATTGTTTCCATGTTTCCAGCCTGAACCCACAGCCAGCTGCAGCCCTCCAATGCCTTTTGTGCTGGATAGTTGTGCAGCTTCCAGCTGCCTCTTTTCACCAGGCTTTCACATATAAAATCATAAGGGGGGGGAAAAAAAAAAAAGGCCAAAAAAACCAATGAAAAAGGCTGCCTCCATGGAGAGATGTTTTTCAGCTCACACCAGCCAGGCTCTGCCAAGGTCTGATGTTCCACCATGGCCAGGGAGCTGGCAGCGGGTGTGGGGGATCTTGACTGGAGGATTTTCCACTTTGGCTCACGCTTTCTCCCTAGACACCCATCCCTTCCTGCACTCCCAGTCTCCTGCTAATGGCTCCCTCCATTGCAGGCACCCTTCCTCAGCAGAAGCCACCAACACTCCTGCGAGGAGGCTGCAAGGGTTCTGGCAAGATTCAGAGAATCCTGGAATGGTTTGGGTTTGAAGGAACCTTAAAGATCATCTTGTTCCAACCCCCCTGCTATGAACAGGGTTGCCAGCCACTAGATCAGATTGCTCAAAACCCCATCCAGCCTGGCCTGGAACACTTCCAGGGAGGGAACATAAGAGTTACAGAAGCCTGTGGAGCCCCACAGAGGCAGCTCCATCCCTGCCCCAGCACGGCAGAGTCCTGTTTCCCTGCACAGCCAACACCCCAGGACACAGCCCTGAACTCGGCATCGTCACCAACTGGTCTGGCAAAGGGACTGCCAAGAGGAAATATCCTCTCTTCCTGATAGAGCAGCAGCATCAGCACAGAGCAAGGAAGGGAGAGGACATCGTCAGGCCACACAAATTGCTGCTGCTGCCTCCATCACGTGGCCTCACCTTGGACCACCCCACCCAGCCATGGGGGCTACCTTGGAGCCTGTTCCTCACAGAGCTCAGTGGTACCACAGTGCTTATTCCAGCCATTCTGCTCCAAGCCCAGCACAATGTGTCTTTATAAACCAAACCAGTAGGAATTTTGGGGTGCAGACAGGGTGTGTCACTCCTGGCTGTGCCCTCACAACAAAGGAGGGGCAGTGGGACCCCGTTGGGCTCGCCCTTGGCTGCAGGATGCTCTTGGTCTGCCCTGTTATGGCCTAAGGGCCTGTTCACAGGATTGTCATGGGCTCTTGCCCACCCCAGTAATTCCAGATTTACCATCAGCTACAGGGCCCAACCTCACCAGACCTCTGCAGCACACCAGGAACAGCCCATCACAGCTGGGTACAAAGCCACAGGAGCCTGTATGTGAACACTTTGCCATCATAGCAGAGCATCTGACTCATCTGGGCCCAGGAAGACTGGGACTCACACTGCTACCCTGCAGGCTTTAAAATCCAAGAGTCATCACACTGTCTCCTCTTTGTCACCCTCTCAATAAAATAGGGTCAGAACAAGTTGAAGGATTTATATTTCAGAAAGCCATACAGAGAGCCCTAAAGAAAAGTATCATATGGGGAGGCTGCAGCAGAGGTGGAGGCTCCGTTCACACCCTGTCCCTTCCCCTAAAACTGACAGAAGCAGGCTGGAGGCCAGGCTGGTAAGAATTGTATTTTGTGGGGGACCAAGGCCTGGAAATGGTCCCTTGGCAAGGCCAGGAGAGGCCATGTCCTGCTGACAACTACACCAAGGGCTATGAGGTACCTGTTCAAGCAAATGAAACAGATAAACAGCTGGGAAACATGGAAACTATGTGAGCCACTGCCAGCTCTGCAGAGCTCTAGCAAGCAGGTGGGTTTTATTTGGAAGAAATGCAATTGCAGAGTCCAGGGCAAATGGTATTGAAACGTCCCTGATCTCAGGTTTAGGGTTGCTTTCAACCTGAACACATAATCTTGAAAGCATGGCTCAGGGAGCAACATAATCCCGTGTTCCTGTGTAACACATCACGCGCTAATGTGAAACACATTTATCACAGCAGCTCTGCAGCTCCACAGGCAAATTAACACTGGGCCTGGCAGCCCCCAGACTGGGCTGCGCACGCAGCTTCTGCCTGCCTCGTGCCATCTCACACACCAGAAAGCCCCTTTCATACAGAGGCAGGGGCATGAATTTGCTTCCAGCTTTTGCAGAAGCTTTCTGCCCTCAGCACTATCATTCCCAAGTTCCTGATCTAGAGCCAGGAAAGGCACCTCTGTCCCCTTGCCTGCGGTGAAGATGCAGTGGTCGCATTGCCCCTGCAAATGTGCTGGCTGCTCGTGGGCTCTGCTCACCTGGGCCATGTCTAGAGCCCACATCAGCCAGCCCATCTCCCACGACCCTCCCACAGGAGCAGCCCGCCCAGGGTATGGTGCACAAGAGCCCTGAAAGCCACCAGTGTGCGGCAGAGTGGAGCCCCAGGCCAGTAGCAGCTGTGCTGGGACCATCAGATTATTTTCCCCAAATGGAGCAAACATCTGTGGACACTTCAGAGCTCAGCTTCATTTAGTATCCTACAGCTGGTGCCCTCAGCAGTCCTGTCCCCTCTCATGGAAAATAACAGAATAGATATTTCTAAATGTATTTCTAAAGCCTGCTTGGCAGCAGGTCATGGGTTTGGAGTTATCTCCTTAATAACCTGATCACCCTCCAGCTGTACCAGGTCCCCACAGCATAACTTTCCAGAGCTTCCAGGTATATTAACCCTGGCCTGTCTTCACTGTCTGAAAAGTAGGCAAGTTATGAAACTAAGGGCACACTGGGTATATGGAAAAATCGTTACTTCCTCGGGGTCTTTATTTAGTGCCTTCTGCATGACTTCCCGTATGAGCTGTGCAGCAGCTGCTGAGCACAGGGTAGGGATTCACACCAGGGGTACAACAGTGCTACAGCAACCCAAAACCAGGGTAAGCACTCACTAAACTACCACTAAAACCCAGAGCACTGAACCTCTGTGCTTCTTTTCACACTGCTGTGCTTAAAATGAGAGCGGTACATGCTGATATTTTAGCTCGGAAGTTACTTGAGCACAAATTCCTGTGGCTGTACCTTTACACCAGACTATGGCGTCTCCAAGGGGACAGCCTGGTCAAGTGTCTCTTGTTTAGCCCCAGGAGAATCACATACCCTGAGGACATGCACTGATCCAAACCCCATGACAGCTTGACACTGAGGCCACAGAATGGGATTTAGAAAGCAGAGGAGAAGTATGGACAGGCTGGAACTATTCCCCCACCAGGCATGTGCAGAGGATTGTTCTGCTGGAGAGAAGCGGGTGAAAACAGAGAGCACAGGCAGCTGGGGAGAGGGATAAATGCAGAATGTGCCCATCCTTAAATAGCCTAGAGGACCCTCAATAAGAGATGAAGAAAAATACAGCTATACTTCCAGAAACTAATCCCGCTCTAAGCAAGGGAGCCCTGTCCCACCAGCCCTGGCAGGGTGTTCTCTAAATGTAGCTCCCTGATGGATTTGGCTACAGCTGGAGGGCGCAGGGCCAGGCCAGTGGCCTTCTCAGGTATCAGGGTATTTGGCACAAAGACCCACTGGAATACAGCCCTAACATTTACCTGACCACAGAGGTGCCAGTTCTCCACTTGTCCCCTGAAAGCATCTTCTACTTTTCAAAAACAGCACCTCAGCCCTTGGACAACCACACCTTCCATCCTTCAGAGATCTCAAACTCTTGGGCCCCAGGGGCTTCCACACACCTCACGAGGTACCAACACCAAGCAGTCAGAGGGCTGACAGAGGGCCAGGGCCACATCTGCACCCTGCAGCATGGCCAGCTTTGGGATGGAAAGGGTACAGACCTAAGAAGTGCCACTCCACAAAAGCTACTGCAGCCACACAACCCCTGCCCCCCGTAGGTTCCTGCCATCATCCCGGGCTGGTTCATCCCAGTTCAGCCAAAGCAGCATCACAGGGGTTTGCACAACAAATGGAACCGAAGCATTCAGCAAAGGGAGCTGAAGCACAGCTGATAAGCAAAGCACTTAGCACAGGATATGTGTTAATGTCTCTGGAGAATATGTTTAAATGTGATAAACCACCAAGGAAGAACTTGAAGTGTGGTCTCTAAACACAACTGTACTTACACTTTACGGATTATTCTGCCACTTAAGAAGGAAGATGAGGCTGGAGTTGTTAACCCTCTGCCCTACACACAGTTGCATATGGAAGAAAAGGAGCAGTTGCTTATGGAAGAAAAAGAGCAGTTGCTTTTTGACTCTCCATTGGTTTTATTTTTTTCTCGTCAGACTGAGTACACAGCCCCCCACTGTCAGGCACTGGCTACACCTGCCTGTTTCAGATCAGTCCTGGCAGCCCTGGTCTGTCACCTGAGTTACTATTCTCAGCATTCCTCTATGCAATGTCGCATGGTTTGCTATAAATACCAGGGAAATATCCCTTAAAAGAAGGGTCCTGTTAATCCCAAATGCAAAGTGACACTCAGGACTGCACTGGCACAATGCCCTGGGCAACAAACATTTGCAAAGCCCGAAGAAAGAAAGAAAAGAAATCTCTTGTAGGTCGTTTTTGTTGGGAGGGCTGAAAATACTAGAGCTGTGCTCTCCCATTGCCAGGCTGGGGCACGTGCGAGTCTCGTACTCTATAATTCAAAAATTAATCTGTTGATAAAATGAAAGCTTCTTTATTTAGAGCAAGAACAGCTCCAAGTTCCTCAGGCAGTTGCCAAAAACATTCCCTCCGGTCCTATTGCCACCATGTCTGAGCACATCCCAGTCATTACTAAATCTTCACAGTTCCCCAGGGAAGTAGGGACATGCTATATATTAAAAACCATTAGCCCAGCCCCGCAAACACTTTCCCCAGGGATTGCTTTGGCACTTAGTGCAGAGCTCAGCGAAGGCTAAAAAGGCACCACTGCCTCGAGTAAGGCTGAGCACTTTAGGCAGAGTTTAAGCAACAAAGTCAAAACCTTTCAAAATTAAAAAAATCCTGTTCAGTGTCTAACTCTGTGACTGCAGTAAGTTTTGTCCTTTGAGACTCCCCTGTTATATTCCCAGCTATGCACTGGTCTGCCCCACCTCAGCAGCTGGGTGCCCTTCTCACACCCAGGTGCTCCCAGGTGCCAAAATGAGATTTCCTCCTGCTCTGGAGGATTCAGCCCCACCCTGAGCAGGCACTGTGGTACCCCCACAGCTGTCCTGGGGTTCCCAGTGGCCTGCAGGATCAGACACCGTGCTGTGACTGTTTGGCAGCAGCACTCCGACCTCAGCATCTGCTCAGAACACCCTGCAGTATTTTATATTACAGCACAGCATCAAGTCTGCGAGTTAGTGCCTCAGGGGACATGCCCTGAGGAAGATGAGAAAGAAAAAAATATATAGCTGGGAGTATAATGGAAGGGTGCTACAGCATCAGTCAGTCTTGTGGGCTGCAGTTAAACACCTTCTTACATCAAATGATACCACAGAAGTCAGATTTTACTCGCAATGGTGCCCTGCACGTGTATGTGCATCCCACAAGCAAGTCCTGAGCAGTTACATGCTGTGCAAGCAGCCTCGTGTGTGTGCCTTGTCCTGGGAAGCTGAGCAGGAAGCTGAGCAGCAAACTGTGCCCTTTTCTCCCCAGTTTTGAGGAGGCTCTCTGTTCCCAAGCCTGGGAGCACTCCCGGCTCCTGTTGTGCAGCAGCTCAGTTTGATGCCCACGGGAGCTGTGCCCCAAAGTGACGCCCTCTCCCCAGGCACATCCACCCTCTGAGCTGTGTCTCACCAAGAGGTGCAAGGGCACTGCCGCTGTGCTGTGGTGTAGGGCTGTGAATACGCCCTGGATATGCACAAAAACGGCTTCTAAGAGTCAGACAGGCTTTCAAAAATCCCAAAGGGCTTCTGATTGTCTTCAGCTGCAAGGCTAGAGGAATTAGTCAGGATGGGAAGACACCACAGGGTTGCATGCCATGGAG
Source organism: Callaeas wilsoni (assembly GCA_013398955.1). Classification (NCBI taxonomy): domain Eukaryota; kingdom Metazoa; phylum Chordata; class Aves; order Passeriformes; family Callaeidae; genus Callaeas; species Callaeas wilsoni. The sequence goes on from VWPU01012725.1 coordinate 55,760, forward strand.
ACATGTAAAATATGATCTCAAGATTCCTGTCAGTGTTAATGGAAAAATTAACATTTTCCTGTCGCTGGTAAGGGTCAGCCCATCTGAACTAAAAGACAAACAGAGAAGAGGAAGTAAACACAAACTTCCCACCAGAGCAGAGCAAACCATCTGGGTTTACACACTGGTCTCCCCTCTGCTCTGGGTTTCTCTGCTCACTGCGATAAACTTGCAGCAAGGAGAGGCATTGTGCCCCATTTTCACCAAGTCTTCCTCAAATAACAGCTGAGCCCCAGCCTTCCCACAGCAGCAGATACAAAAGCATTTACCATCCAAAGCGTTTTACAAAATAAATGAGGCCACCACCACCACTCTGCTCCAGCACCAGTCTCCCACACTGGTTATCAGCCCATTTGCCACCAGGAGTCACAGCTGCAGATTGCCGAGGTTTAAGTCTGCATTCAAAGTTATTTCTCTGGCACAGGAGCCTGTTAGCAAAACCTTCCTCCCTGTTTACCAGGCGTACTCCCACAACACCTGGCAGCACTTCCACTTTACCTGTGTGCCTGTGGAAAGCCATGGTCAGCAGCCCAAAGTCACCAGCAGCCCCTCAGGTAATGGAGTTCAGAGCCTCTGGGCTGATAAGGAGCTGCCTCATTTGATAACATACATTTAAACGGAGGCTATTAATATGGACAGGACTCCTACCAGATGTCCACTCCCCTCCCCAGAGATCACAACCTTAATCCCCCTTGGAAATTCTTACCATTTTAGGTGATCTGAGGGAGAAGAATAGGATCCTGAGACCTCTAGGTCTCTGCAGGCAACAGTCAAATACCTGCCCAGCTACTCAGCACCCAAATTAGTCCCAAAGGCAGAATGAACTCATGAACTTGACCCCATGCTGGTACTATTTGGCCTTGGCTTTAGAGTGAGATTGTGTCTCGTAACAGTCCTGAGCTAAATTACAGACCCAGCATGAATGCTGCTCTGCCATGGCTGAAGGGAAGAGGTGGATCACAGCCCTGTGGGGGCCGGAGGGGCTGCAGTCCCAGGAGCCAGCAAGGGGCTGTCTTCTGGTTGTAGGGCCCAGAAAGGATGTGGCTGTACCTCAGGGGACTCAGTAGACAGCCCACAGAAGTACCAGCACATGCACCCATGAGCGGGTTGGATTTGCTCTCAACATGGAGGTCATGCTGAAGCCTTACTGCCAGTAAAACTGCCATTCCTGGTCCCTCACCAGCTTTTTCCCTAAGGAAGCTCACAGCATTAACTGTTCGAAGGGAGCAAGTCCCTGAAGAGCAGCACTCAGACAGATGGGTGTCACGAGATGGAGCTTCTCTAGCATCTAGCGTGGCTTTAGAGGCACTGGCTCATGCCTCTGTCCTCTTTACTCAGGTGTCCACAAAGCTGTCAGGAAGATCCCAGCTCCATGGCTCCAGCTGACCTGTTTCCACCCAAGTCACAGCAGGAAGGGAGGGACCTCTGGCTCGGGGTCACTCCTGTGGGGACCCCGAAGGCTGCAGCAGCTCCACAGCCCCGCACTCACCCTGGGTTATGCAACTGCTGCCGGCAACGCTCAGGGCTGGGGGCCAGGGACGCCCAGCTGCTAATCCTGCCTCCCACTGACGCACTGCACGGCCGTGGGAAAGTCACTGAACCTCCCTGACAGCCACTGGGAAGAGCCAATGTTTATCATTCCTTCCAGGGAGCCCATCGTGGTGGTGTCTGGCCTCTGAAGAGCAGCCCTGCTACAGCCAGGAACATCTCTGCTTCCTGCTTGCAGAGGGCCCAAGAGCTCCTCAGCCACACACACGTGCACAGTCTCCAGCCTCAGCACTGGGCTGGGTGAGCCCTGGAGCCTCCACACCCATCTTAGCCCCCCAGGCAGCATGTGCACAAGCTCAGCATCTCACCAGCATCCCGACATCCCCAGGTTTCCAACATGGCCTGGAAAAGGCCACTCTTGACAGCATGCCATTCCAAAAGAGCACAGCATGGATCCACTGGCGCAGCAGATTGAGGCTGGGAAACGTGCTAAAATACTAATGCACTGAAACACTTTGGCAAGGAAAAACCCAATGTTATTCTGCCCCAGCTCATCTATAAACTCCAGCAAATTGTTTGCATAATTCAGATGGCAACAGGAACCCTAACAACTGGTATTTTCCTGTTCTAATCTTGCTGCACACAGTGTAATATTTACAGACCTGAGTTCATTTTTGGCAATGCACGTAGAGGTTGCACCATTAACCATTCTCATTCCTTTCCAGTTCCCTACACAAACCTCTGGCACCCTCCCACCCGGCCGTCATTTCCTACTTCCCCCAGAATTCCCTGGTATTTCCACTGGACTCCTTTGCTCCCATCGTGAGCGATGGAGCAGGGTCTCTGCGCGGTGCCAGCGGCTGCCACGTCCCAACTGGAGGTGGCTGCAATCAGCAGCAGTTTGGCAGCTGCAGAGGGGTGTGGAGAGCAGGGATGGACACTTGGACGTCACAACATTTCATGTCCACAAACACATGTGTTCACAGCACCACAACAGGCTAGGGCTGGAGAAGAGAGGAGAGGGAGAAAGCTTGGCCAAGAACCAGGAGGAAGACCCAGACCTGCGGAGCTCCCTGGCATGGCTCACTCTGCAAAGCCCCTGCTGATCCGCCAGAGCAGACTTTAATAAAAAGGCCATTTTGTTTGAATTTGTGGCCTCCTGGTTCAGCAGCAGGAATGGGCTGGGGAACGACCTTACTGCTGCTCTTGGTTTCTTGCCTGGTTTTAGCCAGATAACTTTGGACAATTCCCATTTCCTTCCCAAGCGCCTCCTCATCCACACAAGCCCAGATGATTAAACGCAGCGGTGGTGCAGGTGCAGCACAAGTACCAAGGAGGGACATCAATGCCCTGTCAAACAAACATGCCAGGGAGCAGACACCTCCAGGAAAGAGAGGGTGCCCCAGAATGGAGCTGTGCCAGCCCTGCCTGAGCCCTTGTCTGTGCACCAGGCACCCACAGGTCCCAGAGGGAAGAGTGCCCCAGATACACAAATACACCAGTGAGTGCACAGCAGGCTTGGGATGTCATGTTTTTAACATTGAACTTGTCCTGTAGGTTTTCCAGGGAGCTGCCCTGGACACACTGATCCCACCCAGTGGGTCTGACTGCAGAGCAGCATGGCAGGGGCATAGTGTCATCCACTCGGATAAACAAATGATTCACGTTGTGATTTCCAGAGTATTTTCTTGCCCTAAGAATCCTGCCAGAAAAGGTCCGGATCTCTCAGCTTGCTCGCACATCCTGCTGTCATTCAACAGGCAGAAACTCCTAAAGGGAGCTGTTCTAACCCAGGCATTGATGAACTATTAGTCACCATCATCAAAGAAAGCAGCAGTAAATATCAGCAGCAGAGCACCTGTGCACCTCCTAAAGTAATGCTGTGCCTCCTGCACATGCTGTTGGCAATGCACGGTGCACCTGCACAGAAGAGCACGCTGCCATTCACCAGGCTCCCCATAAAATGAGAGTTTCACATTGCTCCCTACCCTTCCTGTCCTGAGGGCAGATCCATTTTTTTAAATTTAATTTTAAAAGTCTCAAGTTGCACGCATGTGTCCTCCCACAGCAGAGCACTCCTGTCCAACAGATCTCAGTTATAAACTTCCTTGGCTCCTTGAGGCAGAAATAAAACAATGTTTTAAAAATGTTTCTTTGGTTTAATAAAAAGACAAAGTTTGCAGGAAGACTACCAGTAAGAGAGTTGAGTTTGAGAGGAGAAAGGACACACATACAGCTCTCTCCAAGGAAAAGCTCTTTGCTCTTGTGGCTGATCCATCAGACAGACGTAAGAGGCAGCAGTCCCCCATGCCACAGAAACGCTGGACAGGTTTGGCCCCAGGACTGACACTGGGGGCTGATCCAAGTCTCCAATCACTCAGTATCCAACATGCTTCCTGCTCGCAGCACTGGCAGAAGGCACTGCAGAGCAGTGTTTGCAGATCATCGGGAGAGGACTGCCAGGGGATGATGGCCCCTGGTCCCCCCAGCCAGAGACCCTGCATGACACAATCACACCTGAATCAGAATGGGAATTTTCCACCTTGTCCTTTCAGAACTAGACAGTTTCTCTTTGAAGTATCCCAAAAATGCTCCACAAGTCTCAAATCCAGCTCTGTGTACAAGGATGTGCCTCTGCACCCCTAAAGCATCCCACAGGCACCCACAGGAACACGAGGCAGAGACAGCTGGGGTGTACCCACACCCAGAGCAAAACCAGCAAGGATGTCACTGCAGTGACAGGGGAATGAACACACCAGGCACCAGGTGAGCCCCTGGAGTTCTCAGGGAACCAGCTCAGAGGGGACAGTAGAGAGGGAGAGTGGCAAGACATGGCAAAGGCACGATTCTTCCATGCTGAGCCCCAGCTCACAGCTGGCTCACAGCAGTTGCTGAGCCTTTCAGTGCCAAGGGAAGCCTCTTGGATCAGCTGTGGAGGTAGGGACAGAGGAACTGGGAATAGATTTATGAAGCAAATTCAGGGTGGGAAACCTTCAGGAGCTCAGATATAGTGTGAGTTGAAACAAAAGGCGGAAAAGAAGGCAGGGTAAGAAGAGACCAAAAAAAAGGGATAAGGGCGTAGTAATAGGAAGGAATGGTCAAGGGATAACAGAGCTGGAAATAAAGGCACCTGAAAAAAAGCAAAACCAGGAAGAGACATAAACCAAGTTTTTCCCCATCTGCCTCCATCCACAGGCTGGACTGTTTCCAGGACTATTCCCGTGGCAGCTCCAAATTTATTTCCCTGCTGCCATCTGCTCTGTGGCTCCCCTCCACACACACTCCCGACTGGCACTTCTTCCCATCACCTGTTGCTGACATGGCAGACCTCTCCCTGCTGCTGAGAGCCAAGCGACACTGAGGCCTGGGGGGAGTGTCTGCACATAAATCAGGAGCTGCTTTGTAGTCCCAAAGCTTTGTTCAGTTCCTCTTCCCCATTCTGGCTATGGCAGTGTGGTGGGATGCAGGCAACAAACAGCCCCATGGCAGCAGCCCCGGGCTCCAGAGAGGACAGGGGAGAGGAGAGGCTGCAGCAGGTGCTGGGCTGAGCTGGCTTTGAATAACCTTCAAAGTAAAGTCCATTTACTTCCATCCCTCCTCCTCTTTCTTGCATTACAGATAAGATGCCAAGGCTCTATCTCCCAGCAGCAAGGATGTTGAGTGTCTGCTGTAGTCGCAACAGTAAGATTTACACCTTCAGTGCAAACTCAAAAAAAGACAGCCCCAAAGGGCTGAAGATTTTTAAAAAATCTCTTAGAAAGACAAATGTCTTAGTCTTGAAATGCACTTGCTTAAATGTGAGTCATATTTTTCTTCCCAGCTCTGTCTCCCATGTCCTTCTGCTGTGAGTGTGCAGGCGGTGGACTGGGAGGCTCAGCAGGCTGCCCACAACCCCCTTCATGAACTGCAAGATGAAGACCACAGGTCTGAACATGCCCACAAAGGTCATAAAATCCTAAGGGGAGACAAAGACTTCCTCTGCTCCTCTTGGGAGAAAGATCCACATGTACTGCCAAGATTGGTCTGATTCTGATGCCTTGTAAGAGCACCAGGCGCATAATTGGGCTAAAAATCTTCAACACTGCATTTACCTCTTCCTCCCCAGCAGCCCTATAACTGGGTCATGCACAGACCCACCCAGCAGTGCTGTGATGCCTCTCAGTCACTTCTGCCAGGTGATGTGTCCTGGGAGGAGCCATGGGGCCAACCAGCTGCACCACAACTCAGTTATTCCCCACCTTATTACCCCAAAGCTTCACACTGAGGACAGTGGAGATATTCAGGGCCATTTTGGCCAAGTTTAGGTCTTTCTTTGTTCACGTTTAGTTGCACTCACGTGCAGGAGGAATGACGAGTGGAGCCAAACGTGAGGCAAATATTCACCAGTCACAGCTTTCCCCTCATGGCTTAGCCCTGGCTTCAGAGCTGAGAAAAGTAACTCAAGTCCCTGTCAAATAAATAGCACAGTGATCCAGCCAGGCGGCACAGCAGTCTTTCCCAGGACAGATGAGGTGTGAGGAACAGGCACAGCAGTATAATCCCGCCATACCCACACAATAAATGCTCATGTCAGGGCTTTAACAAGTAGCGAGTGAGCCATCACTGAAATAATATTTCACAGTGTCCATCAGGCTCTCTGCACTTCCAATAGCTCCCACTTCCTTCTCATGGGCACAGCAGCTGGCTGGGGGATGCTCTGCCCCAGTGAGATTAAACAGCTCACTGTGGAGCTCATGGAAGGAAGTTCAGCTACTAGTTTGCTTCACTGCTTGAAAGCTGGGTCATTCCTTGGAAATCTACCCACTAGGAGCCAGAAATCAGCAGCTACCCAGACATCAGCTACAACACACACGTGCTCCAGCGTCCCCCGACACCCTCCTGTGTTCATGCAACAGGACCTGGCAGCAAGGAAGAGTCACAAGGTGGGTGCTGGGTGCTGCAGACTCTGCCCAAGCTCCTCCTCCAAAGGCTGGGAATGCTTTCCGTGTGATGTTTCCTAGCAAAATGCCACGTTCCCGGGAAGCTGCTGGGCAGACGGTTCTGCAGACCTCCGTCCTCTGCCCACACAGGACAGTGGCCAAGCCAAATCCCCACACCAGCAGTGCTCTGTGGCACCAAGGAGCCTTGGTGTTTCCCCTTACAGATCTTGATTTTCAGGGGAGGAGAACAAAGGGCTGTTTGTGGATGGACTGTGATTCTGGCAAAACATTCTCCAGAAATTCAGCACGTGAGAGACACTGAGGATAGAAAGCTTCAGCTCAGGTGGTCAGAGAAGGGCAAAGCAAAAGCCCTCAGAAAAGGGCTGCCTGGCTAAGGGTGAAGACAGGCCACCTCTTTGATGAGGACGTGCCCTTCCAAGCATTGGCATGCCGGTTGGGAAGACTCCCTGGCATCCAGCACACCATCAAAGCACTGCCCGAACTTGGCACAGGCCACAGGCCATGCCCTCAGCACTGACTTAGAGCTGACAGAGCCAGCCCTGGCACATGGTTTCAGCAGGAGAAGCAGCCCAATACCCGGAGCAGGGCAGTCTCCCCAAGCAAGATTAACATTTGGCTGTCTGCACCCTCAGTTGTCAGCCAGAGCTGGTGGCTGAAAGGACCAAATCACCCTTGTTATGTGGCCATTTTAAAAATAACCTTTCCCAAAGCCGCACAGTGCATAACCCCGTGTCTGTCTCAGCTCCAGGAGCTGAAGGGGATCAGCTTGCAGGGCTGACGGGTATTTTTGGGGACTCTGACTAATTGTCAGGACATATGCTGAGCATTCTTTACAAGGAAAAACAAAGCTGCAAAGTCTCCTCCAGTGAGGCCTAAGGGGTTGGATTAGTCACAAGAGTTATTTTCATAAACCTCTGCTTTAGGAAAGTTTGATTTAACTTCCAGCTTCAGATTAAGTGCAGTTTAAAATGGAAGAAGGGGTCAACTTCCTTGCACCATGAAGGCTGAGCCTCATTGCAGCAACAAGGGCAGGAGAAGTGGAAACTCTTCATCTTGGAGTGGCTTCAGATTCACAAGTGCTTCTTTGGCACCACATGGAGTATTTTACCCGTTGTGTCCCTCTTCCTCCCTCCACTCTCAGGCGCTCAGAGGCTCCAGAGCCTTGATGTCCTGCAGCCCAACATGAAGTGCTCCTCAAAGGCCACATCCCCTGAGAGGAGCAGAGCTCAGCAAGTTCTTGCAATTTTATTTACCATTAAAAAGACTTCTTTCTAAAAGCAACCTGTTTTGAGTGGGTTTCTTTGTTGTAGCTCCTTGCTGCTTCTCCTCCAAGGGGCCTCTTGCACCAACCTGAGCACCTCAGCAGCCCTTCACTCACGTGCCAGTTTAAGCCAACACTCACCCAGTTCACTTTATGCTTACTAAGCCAGCAAATAAAGCACCTGTGTGCAACATCTCCACAACACCCTGGGACACACGAGCCAGAGCAGCCCATGTTTCCCCACCACTTTGCTCTCCCTTTCAGCCCAGAAGATCTTTGGGATGCTTTAAGCCCCACTGCTGTCTCAGCCCATGCTGTTGGCCCATGGCCTTGTTCTTTCCCCTTTCTCTGGCATATATCAAACCTGCTCTTCTCATTCAGCAGACACACTGCACCAGAAGCACGCACATCTCAAGATGACAAGAGCTCTCTGAAGTCTCCACCAGTGCTCTCTGTACAATTTCCCCCTGAGCTGCAGAGCAATTTCCACTGAGGAAAGTGTTGTCAATTCAATTTCTAATAACGGCATTAAAATGTATGAGCCATTTCTCTGGAGTCAGGGATAATATTTTCAAAGTGCCTGTGTGATACAGGAATGTAAATCTCATTTTTCATAAAGCGATAAGGATCCCGAGTCTTTCTGGAAATATGTCAGATCAGAGCTGGGCAAGGACTACACAGGAAAGATTTCCCTGTGGGGTCGGTAGAAAACACAGATTCAAATGTTTAAAAAAGGAACAAATATCTTTAAATCTTTCATCAGGGTTAGGTTTCAACTTCAGCCAAAACCTGAGAGTCCCAGCCCAGAACAGTTTTCAGAGCCCTGCCCTGGTTTGCGGTATCCCAGCTGAGTGCCATTATCTGCAGGATAGAGGCTGTTTTGGAGAGGGAGGCAGGGGAATTCTCCTCCCCCAACATACTCCCACTCTAGTTTTTTGGTAACCTAGCAAAATTTGAGTTCCTTTAGTGTCTTGGAAATGTTAAGGTCAGTAGACTAACACTTGGTAAGAGACAGTTCGGGCCAAAGGAGGGTGGGGAGGGGAGGTTACTGAAACTGCTAAATTTATACCTTCATCCCCCTCCTCCACAAGGCCAGGGCATTCAGACCAAGGGAAGGTCTCCTCTCCTCTCCCATGCTCCTCCAAGGGTCTCACAGCAGCTCTGCATTTCTACCAGTGCTGACTCTTGGAGCAATGGGCAAAGTCTGTGTGTGGGTACATTCATTAAACACAAACTTTGGAATAAGAAAAGTGAGATACTTAGAAGAGTGTTTGATTTCAAACACAGAAATAAACCAGCTGGAGTTGGTAAGAGTACTTGTGTGTTTGATTAAGCCATCCCCTGCTCTGGGGCTGGATTCAGGCCCAAAAAATAATTTTGTTTTCTTTTTCAAGTAGCAGAGAGACAATAAATTCAGGGACAATGAGCAACGCAGTCTGCAAAGAGAAACAGCCCTTCTCAGTGCAATCACTGCAAGCTCTGCAACTACTGCCCACATCCAGCTGTTAGAGGATGGGCTCCATGTGACAGAAAAGTAGTGCTAATTGCACACAAATGCCAGAGAAAACTGTCAAAAAGCTAAACCTGATGCGAAACAGTGGTTTGCTTTCTTTTAAAACCAGCTTGTGCAACCTCATTGCATGAGAGCCCATAAGCACCACGTCCCTCTGGGAATGCTGCAGGACTATGGGGAAAGGGTGAGGTTTCCAAATCCTTGAGGGCTTTTCCTGCAATAGCAAGGACTCTGTTGTCCCTTTGGTAAAGTTATTCCACTTGAGATGAATTCTCAGCTGTGCTGGAAAAAAGCCTGGTAGAAAGCCTTGCCTGTTTTTTCCAGTGCTGAGCAAGGTTAGGCTTGGTCCTGGATCTGCAGAGCACAGCAGTGGGTTTAGTCACCCAGAGACAGCCAAAAAGCAAACACACCTTGATATCAAGAAGGTGGAATACAGGGAAGGACACGGGGAAGACCTACAAGGATGCCTGACCTGCTCCCAAATGTTAACATCCAGCACTGCACCCCACAGAAAGGAGGTGATGCAAAGGAGCATCAGACACCACATGCAAACAATTCACATCAGAGCAGCAGTGTCTCATCTCCAAAGAGCTGCTGAAAACAGAAGATAAAATGCTCCACGTGGCATCCGTAGATTTTAAAGCTTTTTAGCATCCTGCCTGGCTCCGTTATGGACAGTTTGGGGTCACACTGGCCGGGGTGCAGGGCTGTGCTGTGCAGCAGGGTCACACAGACTCAACCCCAGCCACTGGGACAGCCCGGGCACACCAGAGCACTGCCCACCTTGCAGCTATAAAAGGTGAACTCGTGTCTGTCTCACCCAGATCCCACTCAGCTATAAGTCCTCGCATGAAAATCACCTTCTTTCAAATGCCAGACTGCTTCAAGAACCAGGCTTTCCCTGAAGCTGATGGCTGAATGCAGTGGTGGCACTGAAAGCTGCCTGTGATGCTGAGGGACTTGGTTATGTCACCAAAGCTTTTCCCACATGGCTTCAAAAAGGAGCTGGAAAAAATCCACCCACAGTCCTGGAAGGGACTTACAAGAACACATAATTTTACAGATCTCTCATGATTGTAAAATTATAATAAAAGACTTCCAAAATACAAAATACCCCTGCTGAAACTAATCTCTTTTTATAGATGCAACCTTCATCCCTTGTTTCGGAAAGCTATGAAGTTAATCCAAAAAAAGGATCATGTTTTTTCATCATGTGAGTAGAGTCACAGATCACTTTTCAGGGGCTCAGCTTTTGTTTGCATTTGTGCTGTTGATAATTGTTCCCTGTTTTCACTCACTGGTAACTATGTCTTAAAAGATTTGCTGAAATCCATCAGTGGGCCTCTGGTAAGGGGCTCACACATTGCTTCATCAAGACAGCTGCCAGGTGATGTTCTCATGTATTTCTGCACAACTTCACGTGTTTGATAATTCAGCAACGGGGAGCAAAACCCAAGCAGAGACCACAGCCACAGCTTTGTCAGCCTCCTCCCTGCAGCACCATGGTGCAGAGGGACAGGCAGTACTTCCTCCTATAGACAGACCTTTTCAGTTAAAACTTGTATTTCTTCAGAAAATGCGAGTTCATTGAATGAAGTGCATCTGGAAACATCTCTGTCCCAGCAGAGAAAGGTGCAGGATGCTACAGGAGCCCTGCCTGGGCTGCCAAGAAACCGAGTGCAGCACAGCCTCCTTATCCTGCCTTTCTCGTGGCACCCCACGAGAGCCCCCTCCAACCCCAACCTCCATCACCCCAGAAATGACACCTCTGCACCCACAGTGCCTTGGCAGGAGGTGACTCCAAAAGTGCAGTCCTGACCTGCTTAAACTGGGGACACTTCAGGGTGAAATAATGCCAGAGTCCAAGTTTCCAAGCTCCTGCCCCAGGTATAGTGCAGAAGAGAGGGTGAGGTTTTTCCAAGCTCTTGCTCCAGCCCCTGGAGCAGCAGCAGGGAGAGGCTCAGCCTGTCAGTACTCCTGTCGAACCAGCTGCTTGGAACCAACCCTTACCTACAAGTCAAGCACCTCCATTTTCTCCACAATCCTTTCACACAGAGAAGTTTCCAGGATAGGGGAGATGGCAGAGAAGACCACCTCTGCAGCATCTAAAGCCACCCCCAAGGCTCTCCAGCCCCCAGTCCCATGAGGAATATCATTGCCATACTTCCAGGAATTGTAAAAGCCCTGTCTCAGCAGCCAGCTTCACGCACCATCCCCTGCACGATCTCATTTACAAGGCAAAAGCTGTTTGGCAAAACAGCTCACACAGCATCCAAATGTCGGTGGAGCAGACAGCATTCCTGGCGCTGGCTCCCTTTCCATCCGGCTGCTCCGGCTCAGGCACCGACGCTGCTCCAAGGATGAGCTCATCGCTATTTCAGGTTGAATTTGCACTTGGCGATCTCCCTGGTAACCAAAACAAGTTGCTCCTTGGTTTATAAGAGATTTATTGGTTGTTTGGTTCAGTGTCTAGTGGAGCACACAGAGACTTCCCCTCGTTACAGCAGCGGCACAGGCTGGGGGAGAGCTGGGAGCGGGAGGTGTTCACAGCCGTGCTCCGGGACGGGCGGTGTGAGCACTGCAGGGCAGAGGGAAAGCTGCCTTCGGGCTCACCCAGCGGCATGGAACTGAGGAAGGGAGGCGTGAGGCACGGCTTTCACTCACACACACCACAGGTGAGCCTGTATGGCAGCCCCCTGCCACCCCAAACAAGCGTTACAGCCTCTCCAGCACATCAGAGTAACCGCAGGGATGCTGTTTGCAATCCTCTCCAGCCAAAAATCAGCAAATCTTTCCCCAAGCAGGAATGGTGTGTCCCCCATCCACTGCAAGAAACCCATCCCACCACAGGGACAGGTCCAGAGTCGACGTTTCCACTTTCTCCTATAAATCATTATGGTGATACTGGCATACGAGAGAAGGGACTATTACAGCAAGGTGTGGATGACATGTTCTAGCATCCACCAAAGTAAATCCAGACAGAATTTAACAGACTTGCATCCCCACGGGGTGCCCTTGTGCTGCTGAGAGGTGAACATCTGCTGCTCTCCAATCCTGATCCCATCCTGCCATCCTGGCCCTTTCCAGAGGCAGCACTGAAATATGTTATACATCAAGTGGCATTCGCCTGGCGGGCTGTCCCCTGGGGAAGCCAGACTGGCTTTCAGTGGGCAGAGCAAGGGTAGACAGGAAACTGGATTTGCATGTGTTGAGTGAAATACGTAGCTCTGTGTGTTTTTAAGGTGACATGAGACCAGAGAGAGAGAGAGAAATCCTTGCACCCTGGGCTGTTCATTACTGCCTCTCCACAGTACCGTCAGAAGAAAGATCTCATCAGGACAATGCTTAGAGATCACCAGGGAATTTCTAAGTGGAAGCAAAGCCACTCAGTCTCCAGATTACTATCTCCAATTACTCAATCCGGATGAGGACCACACCACCTGTGTTCTGGAGGTGCTGTCTGTGTTTGCATTCCCTCAAACCACTGACTGCCCTGTGGTTAATGCTGTACCAAAGAGCAGGATGCAGTGCCAAGCCCCTGGAATGCTCTCGGGATCCTGACACTGCCTCCGTGGGCTCTTCAACTGAGCAGGCATCAGTCAGAAACTCATCAAACTCACCCACTGGATGAGGTAAGTCAAGCTGGAAAAATCTCTGTAGGACACAGCAAGAGCATTGTGAGTGCACACAGCTGTCCCAAGGCAGCAGTTTCCTGGGATGCTGCAGCCTCGGGGATGACACACCTACCAGGAATTTTAAAGAGCTCTTTGCTATCTCAGTGCAATGAGAAGAGGGGAAAACCAAGAGGCACAGGGTGAAGTGGAAAAGGCTCAAGAGTCCAAAAACGAGACGATAACACAGAAGCTGGAAAGGGAGGCAGGCAGTGCCTCAGAAGTGACTAATTCCAAACCTTTGCTCCAGTGTTTATTATAGAAAACAGATAAGAAAGGCTGATGGTAACAACTGCCAGGGGCAGCCAGTCCCAAGGTAAACAAACAGCAAATGCCTTGGCAGCAGCCTGCCAAATCCAGATGGTTCCCACATCTTGGGGCATTTCTTTAAAAGAAAGGACATTATTTTCTCCCCCACAGCATCCTCCCAGCAGTGAGGGGGCTATATTTAGGGTAGTGTCATAGCTAAGGGGATCTTTGGTCAGAGACCACTGGAAGCACATGAAAACTGAATATTCCCGTATGAAGGCTCTGAGGAAGATCTAGGAGCCAACTCCCTGCAGGAAAGTCAACTAACAACCACTGTGGGCTGGACCAGTCATGGCTTTAGTGTGATGAACCATTTCTGTTTTTCTTAGCACAAGAAGAAAGGCATGTCCAGCACTCTGGTTCATATGAGAGAGTTTTGGAGGATTGAGTGGATTTTTTGCTCTGTCCAAGCAAAACAGCAAGAGCAATTCTTGCTCTGCCAGAAGCTCTGAACTCCTCTGCAGCTGAGAGCTGGTGTAACACAAGAACCCTCACACTCTGGGGCAGCTGCTGCAATGCTAAAGGGCCTTGAAGCAAAATAGGTGGATTATAGATCCCTGTACCAACTGTGCCTCCCTGCAGCAGTCCCTCGGCATATGGAGCACGCACAATTTCTTGTGAACAGGGGTCTCTTAAAGCCATCATTTCAGCAGACAGACACCACTGGAGCCAGCCAACATTTGATTTGAAGCTCCCTCATATGTCAGTGCATCATAAAGCATGAAGGTCTCTTATGTCTTGAAGATAACCGGGAGGATTTTCCAGGAGAGAAAGTTTTCTATTCCATTCAATCATTCTAGCCATTTTTCATGTTATTTACCTCCCCATCCACATCACAGTAGAGACAGGAGAATAGATTCATTTCACTGTTGCTCTGCAGTTCAAGTAAACTAGCTCTGAAACATTTTGATCCAAGCTATTGAATCTCAAGCTATACCTGTTAGCCTCTTGTGAGGCAGATTTTAGTCTCCTCTTTTCCACTCTGCTCATCTCCCCTTTCCAGGGATGGGAAAGGATTAGAAACAAGGAAGCCAAAAAGCTGCCCTGCACTGCATCTTCCCAGCAGGGATAGTTTTCCCCTGTCCTTCATTAGTTGTCTGGGTGACAAGTGGCATTCTGTCTTTGATCCCAACAGATCACAAATGCAGTCGTGTCCCACCAATTTCAATCCCTCACAGTTCATAATCCTTGGCTGCCAGCTCACACCACAGACAGCTCTGCCAAGCAGCAGCAGGAGGGATGCATCCCAAAAGACACCAATCACCTCAAGGAACAGAAAAAAGTGAGGCACATCTGTGGAACAAGTGGGTCTTCTGAAAACATCAGTCCAAAGTCAAGAGGGTTTGAATTTCTTATTTACAAAAATAATGCAATTCTGTAACAGCATCCAAACCAAAACTGTAACTCTGCCTGAAAGTTTCCAGTCAGACACACAGCAAAATATCTGCCCTTCCACGCTGGATTGCAGCTCCATCACTGCCGGGAACCCTGCCCTAGCTCTCCAGCTTCTTCCAGGGAACTCTAGTTCAGCCTTTTTTGAAAGAATGCTTCCAACCCTGTCTATCCCATTGCAACATGGCTGTAATGCAATCCTTGCTCTACTTTGATTTTCTCCAAACCCTTAAAATGTAATTTTAGTCCTGTCTTGCCATAGGACACAAACCCCATTTCCCCATCTATTCTGATGGGGATGAAAAAGCTGAAGAAGCAGAAGAGCAAGCATCCATCCATCCCTTTGTCCCACAGAAAATGCCATGCTCTCTTGCTCTGAGAGTAGGAATTTGCTCTGGCAGCATTCTTGGCACTACACATGCCTGAATCACTCTTGAATTATCAAGGGCCAGCTCCTGCCTCAGTGTGTGCTGCAGGAAGGGCGAGCACTGCCCTGTCAAGGGCTTTTCTGTGGCTTTCCAACAGCAGCTTGGAGCGGAGCAAAGCCTTTGCAGAAAGCACTCCAAGCAGCAAAATGAGCCATTTCTGGTAGGAGAGTTTTGCCTACAGGCCTGGGGAGGTTTTGCAGAGAGAAATGCTCAGCACACACCAGCCTCGGCCTCTTGGCTCCGATTCTTTCCTACAGAAGCCAGCTGGGGTGATATTCCCAGAGCTGGCTCTGGGCTGCTCATCTACAGAAAGCCCCAGTTAAAGCACATTGGGGAGAGGAACAAGCTGGGCTATGTCCTGTCTCTGAACTCCAGGGAAGCCCCAGTCCTTTGGTCCTCCACCCAGCCAAGTGGCTGCAAACAGGGTTTTTACTGGACTCAAGGATAAAAGAACTGAAGCCAGAATACATGGCACAGTCCTTCCAAAACCACACTGCAGAAGTGGAAGCATGCATTTATCTAAATAGCATTTAATTCTTTAGAGTCCCAGCGTCTCAAGAGCCATCTGCTTAAAACTCCTCTCCAAACAGAGTATCTAAATGAAATATGAGGTCTCTTTCTTCCTCCCACACTCCCTCTGCCAAAATCAGACACAAAATGACTGATCTCAGACATTTCTGCTTTGTTACTTTCCCTGTCTGCATTTCTATAACAGAGAAATTAAACGAAAAGAGATCCCAATGAATCAAGCTGTAGTACTTTGACTTACAATGCATTTTCTTTTATGAAATCACAGGTCAGTTCTGGGAAGGTTTATAGCATAGACATGATTTCCATTATCTTTTCAAGCAAAAATGAGTCCACCCTGCTCAAGGTATAGAATTGAATCTGAAATCTCAGCTTTGCTACCTTTGCTCTCCTACCAGCAGGGCACAAGGTGACAGGGGCTGGGGACCACGAGGGTGACAGGCAGGCATTGACTGCTTGGCTCAACCCTCCACACATCTGCATCTCCGTGTGACCCTTGTGGAAGCCTGGCACCAGAGTCTGCCCATGGCTCTCCAGGGAGCTGCTCTGATTTAGGAGCAATCAAATCAAAACCAATCAAAAGCCTGAGCAAACTTTGCACATCGCTGGTGGTGAGGCTTTTCTTGCTCTGTTTAATGCCACTGGGACTTCAGGGCTAAGCAGCACCACAAAAAGGGAAATGCTAAACACAGGCTTGTGTGATCCTTGCCTCACCAGTAAAGATCAGAGGAATTTTCCACCTAAATGCCCCAATGCATTCCCTGGATGGTGAATGAACTTAAAAGAACACAGAGGAATTTTCCACCTAAATGCCCCAATGCATTCCCTGGATGGTGAATGAACTTAAAAGAACACAGAGGAATTTTCCACCTAAATGCCCCAATGCATTCCCTGGATGGTGAATGAACTTAAAAGAACATAATTGACACAGGCTCCTGCTGAGGGTCAGTGTTTGCTGGCTCACACCTGCCTCTCTGCTCTGTTTCATAAGAGCTCACCTGCAGAGCTGTACCTAGCCTTGGGGTCCCAGCACAGGAAGGACGTGGAGCTGTTGGAGCGAGTCCAGAGGAGACAGTGATGATGAGCTCTGAGGGATGGAGCCTCTGTCCTATGGAGACAGGCTGGGAGAGCTGGGATTGCTCAGCCTGAAGAAGAGAAGGCTCCGGGAAGACCTTACTGCAGTATTGTATTTCAGTATTTCAAGGGGGCTCACAAGAAAGATGGGAACAAGCTTTTTATCAGGGCTTGCTGCAACAGGACAAGAGGCAAAGGTTTTAAACCGAAACGGGTTAGATTTAGACTGGATACAAGGAAGGAGATTTTGACACTGGCAAAACCAGTAAGATGCTGGCACAGATTGCCCAGAGAGGTGGTAGATGCCCCATCCCTGGAAGTGTTCAAGGCCGGGTTGGACAGGGCTCTGAGCAACCTGGTCTAATTGAAGATGTCCCTGTGGACTAAATGACCTTTAAAGGTCCCTTCCAACCAAACTATTCTGCCATACAAAAGGAAGTAAGCTGCTGCTTCAGGGCAAAGAGGTCAGTTCCTTAAAGCTTTTGTTACATCCTAGTGCAATGGGTGTGGACTGCAAGCCATATTCATGTGATAAGGATTTAGATTACAGATGAAGTGCATCCTACAGCATGATTCCCCTATCCAGGGACATGAACAGGGACCTGGCCGGGCTCCCCCAGCTGCTTCGTACCATATGTCTGGATTTTCCATTCATGGTACAGTTCGGTGGAAAAGCTGCTTCCGAAATAAAGGCCAGCCAAGACGGGCTGGAGAGTGTTTATTTTCAAATGTTTGAGTACCCTAAACGTTGCCTCCTTTTGAACAGCTGCCATTGTTTACATCCAAGCAGAGAATTATACCAGCATACAGGGAGACAAGCCATCGCTCACAGCAGGGAATAACTTCTGTTAGAAACTGTTCAAGCCCAATTCTAAAATCTTTCCCCAGCCAAAATTCCCAAAGAGCAGTGCATGTCAGAAACCAGCTGTAAAATCCCAGCCCTGAACTTGCTCCTCAGAGCCACAGTCCAAAATCTGAGCAACTGGCTTTCTGCTGCACTGAGATCTGGAGGGGTTTGGGGTTTTTTGCACTTGTGGTGCCAGCTCTGAAACACCTACCCACATTTTTCTCTCAGGTATTAGTCAAGGATGAATTTTTATATACTGAGCTCCTTAAGGAAAAATTAGGAACTGGTTTGTATTCAAGAATGCTGTATTTGGGAAAAAAAGAGAAAAGGGTGTTGTCACTGAAGTATGTGGGTGCTTTTATCATTAAAAAAGAAAGTTGAAGTTTCAAAGCCATATTTGGTTGCTTGATCAGATATTTGCTTTGTACATCATGGCTTAAGAATTTAATCTGTTTCCTTTTGGAAGTTTTTTTGTTGTTTTTATAAAAACACACTTCCTCTCAAAACAGGGTAAAAGACTAATTGGTAGGTGGATTGTTTTAATAATTTTCCTCATTCCACGTGCTAGATTTCAGTGGCTTAAAAGATAGCCACGTCCCTTTCTCAACCACAGACTGGCTCCTGCTTATACAACACAAACTGGACCAGAGTCACATGCATTAACTTATCTTTTGACCAGTTACTAAAGAAGAGATTAATGACAGAAACACCCATCTTACAAACACATGGAGAAGTACAACTTCACTCATGCAAGTGACTTCCCAAATCTATATTGATACAGGAGTGCAGTATTTGTACAAAGCTAAAGGCGTTTGCATTCACTTGGGTGCAGCTGCAGGAACTCTGCAACTGCCTGCTATTCTGTAATACCGAAAGAAAGAGGAAAGTGTGATAGTTATTAGGTAAAAGCTTGCATTTCCATATTCCCCAATTCTGTTACTGCCAGCCTGCTCCCAGGATTGTTCCTCACATCATCTGAGAGCCCACAAAACAGCCTCTGCTTTAGCTGTTTCCTCCCCAGCTCTCATAAAAGCCTCAAAGATGCACATCTGATCACCTGCCCAGGAAAGCACAGAGTTGACAGCTCTTACACAACTCAGTACCACTGCAAATGCTCCCTAAGCACCAGTTCGACTTGGAAGCAAAGAGAAGAGCTGTATTTATACCCCAGTGGCTGCTGGTACTTTCAAAGCAACCACTTTCCAGGAGGGAATATGCATATCAGAAAAAGAGGATGCAAGTGAAATCAGAAGGAAGAATGTAGATAAATCCCATTTCCAAAACACCTCATAAAACAAGCAGTTTCTGAGGTTAACTCAGTGAACCACGGAGAAATTGCTTGCTAGAGAGTGTTTCAGAAGTACATTACACACCCACAGGCTTCCCACTCCCCATCCCTGCTCTCACAAACCCTTCTCCGGCAGAGCAGTCACAAGGCAGAGAAAAGACCAGCACCAGCCCTGAAATCCAAAGATCTGCGAAGCGTGGGATGCTGAAACGCTCCCTGCCCTGCTCAGAGAGACGATGCTCGAGAGGAGAGAGGGAGGCATGTGCTTACTGGCTGCCGGAGAGCCCGGAATGCTGCGAGGCGGCTGCCGCCGGGAGGAGGAAGGGATGGACCGAGCGCTGCGAGTGGCTGCGGAGCGGACACGGGAGCGCTTTGGTCCAGGGCTGGACTGGGATGTCCAGCGGGAGGGACGCGGCTTCCACACTTATAGCAGGGAGGTGCATGGCAGGGGAAAAAAAATAAAAATGTTAGACCAGCCCATAGCACCGATCGTGCCCGGGAAGCAGCTGGAGGTGGGGAGCAGCCCGCTCCTCCCAGGGTCACTGCACCATCCATGGGGGGAAAACCCCAGCCAGCCACGGCACTGTGCCAGCAGAGCTCTTCCCTGACTCCCCACAACAGCACAGCGCTGTCACGGGAACCACGGGGAGCAGCAGGCTGGGAAAAGCCCCCTGCCCCCAAAGTGCCAGGCACTGCACTCCCAGACAAGGAAAACGAGGCACAAAATTTTTGCAGGAGGATGTGCCGGCAGGCTCCTGTCCTGTCCAAACAACCCTCTCTCAATGCTAGAGCCTTTCCTGGAAGCTCAGTTATACATCACCTTCAGGTTCATAGACAGAGTTTGCAGGACACAAAACGAACAGCAGGGATGTATTTCAAGTGAGAAATTTGCAGGGAGGGAGGGCACCCAACTGAAGGGAACACCAAAAAAATTATGCCACAAGACGAGCATTTTCTTCAAAGCAGACATGAAAAAAAGTACTGTCAGGTAGGAATTCATCTCTATTTTAAATAAATCTGCCTGCCTCTGCTGCACCACACCAGAAAAATCTCACAACATTCACATTTATTTTCTTTTCTCCCTTTTCCCATCCCTTATTCTTTTTATATTCTTCTGAGTTTATCCCACTTCCTTCCATTTTTCTGTTATTGGACACATGGCCCAGCAAGTAACTAAGTTTGTTTTTTAGCAAGAGGTGCTTGTGTTGGAGCTCTTGCTCTGCAAACAGGCTTTTGTGGTGCCTTGGAGAGCCACCACAGAGCTCCTGACTAACGGCAGGAGAGGCTGGTAGGTGTGCCTGACACAGCACCAGTATCCCTGGAAAGCAGATCACTACACTTGGGCCAAGGAATTTCTCTTTGTTAGTAAAACAAAAACATTGTGTAATAGCAAACATACCCTCTTTATAAAAACATTCGTATTTTTCGCGTCTCTGTTCCTTCAACAGGTAAGTCCCACAGATTCCTCCAACACTGCATCATCCATATTAACAGTGTCCCTAGCAGGGACAGGAACACTGGGCTGCCCTGAGGTTCAAGGCTCAGACTGCCACCACTTGCCAAGAACAACTTCAGGCGTGCATAAAACACCGATGTGAAACACCAACATCATTTGTCATTATGGACTGAAGTTTACACTTGATTTTCAAAGGAATCCAAATACCCATTTCCAGCTCATTTTTCCAACAGCTCTCCCAGCAAGCATAAAACTCACTCACCATTAGCGAGAGCTTTTCTCTAATGGCTGTAACCAACCATCAAACCTACAAGAACATTAACAAAACCCCCCTGCCCCTAAGGTATGATGTTTGTTACACATTCGCAGCTGCAGAGCTCCAGGATTCATGTGAAATTGCGGAGATGAGACCAGTCAAGGATGGGACATTCAGGCAGAGCATTCCCAGTTCGATAAATCAAGCCAAGAGCTCCAGGAGAAACCAGAGTTGTAGAGTGTGAGGATACAAAGAAAAAACAGGTGTTGCACAGCTGTAGGAGAACATCACCAGGGAAAAGCTGCCCTGCAGGCAGCTCCTGCGGGGTTTCTTCTTTCGGAGAAAAAAGCCCTCCTGCCTCTGACCATAAACAGAAATAGGAGGAGAGAGGAGTGGGAAGGGCACTGCTCCAAGAGCAGCTGTACCAATGGAGTCCCTTCACCAGAGACCAGCCACTGCCCCTGCGCCCATAGGAGTGTTTGGGGACTAATCCTGCACCTCTGCAGCTGCATCTTGGAAGATCCCAACCAGATGATGCATCCTGGAGAAGCACGAGTGCTCTGATAAGTGCCTGACAGCAGGCACCTGCAGCCCACCCGCAGCTAACAAGCATCCCATATCTGCAGGGAATGTCATCAGGCTGCTATCAGGATCCTCTGCCTCTTATTTAAAGTATTAGATGCCTTCCACGTGTAACACAAACTAGAGATTTCATGGCCAAATCCTAAACACCAGCTACCATCAAAAGCAACTCCTAGGCAGCATATCTGTCAGCTTAATAGAGTAGCAGATAAATAATAAATTCAACTGCTTAATGTGGCTCCCACTGATTACAGCAGAGCACGTTGTTATTTGAGTAATTCATTGCTCTCATTGCATTGCAGCTCAAGGCCTCCTCCTGCAATTGCTGCATCCTTTAGGTCCTTGTTGGATTCACTACCCAGACCCATGTGCACAATGCCACATCCAGGAAAAAAAGCAGAATAAAAATCTGCAAAGGCACATGGCACAGAGCAAGTGCTTTACCCCACCTTCAGTATTGCTACTCCTGCCAGACAGTGAGTGTGTGCAGGATCAGACCTTAAATCAGACCTTAAAATGACCAGTATACCTGACAGAGAAGAATTTAAGCACTCCAAAGCTTGCACTTATCACAGCAGTAGCTTTAGTCTGTTTGGAAAAGAGCAGCGGATGATTTAGAGAGCAAGAACAGCATGCAACCAGAGTCAAGGAACAGGCACTGGGGCATTGCCACATTACAGATACGGTAAAGCACTATAAAAATCTCTGCCAAAGCATTGGATTAAACAAGAATAAAGTGCAAGAATGACACAACTCATTGTGTCATTGCAAAGGACTGAGTCAACTCTGAGTCAATCCCCTGCTACCCCCAGTGCTCGCTAAGGAAGATAATCAGTTACCCTGCAAATTGATTTTTGGCAAACACAGTAAACAAATCTAAAAAAGAAAGACTCCAATGATCCAATATATCCTTGACTGGTTATCCAAACAAAATGAAGTATAAGCAGAAGCACTTAAAACCGAGTTGGTTGAATTACTCACTCAAATCTATCGGCTAGGAAACTTTATTTGGAGATGGTAGAGCTTGCAGAGGGTGTGGGGAGGCTGCTCTACAAACCAAGTGCTCTCCAAGAGACCCCGAGGGCAGGACACCCCCAAAGCCAAGGGCTCACCCCAGAGCAGGGATCGTCTGCACCAGTGGAGAAAAAGATGTGCTTTGATTCATCCTTTGGGTCTTCATGCTGGTTCCATTAAATCCCTCTGCAGGCACAGAGGGGAAAAGGCTTCCACACTGGGGGCCCTGGTTTTGCCAGTGGAAGGAAGCCACTGCATTTTGGGGTGAATCCAAGCAGAGTGCCACTCGCGTGCCCAAGGGTGGGTTTGGCTGTCCTGGTTCCCACGTGCCAAGCTGGGGCTGGGTGTGACATGTCCTACCCATGGTGTCCCCTAGCCAGGACCGACAGCGGTGACAATCACCCTGTGTGACATGGGGCTGCCCCACTTACCTGCTCCCTGTGGAACACCACGGCCTCACAGAGCCACAGCAGCTCTTCACACCAACAAAGATAATCACACACAAACCCTGCAGAGCCCTCCTCTCGCAGTGAACCTCTCAGCCCTTCCCTCAGCTACCTCAGCTCCAGGTGAAAATAATCACCAATCCCCCTCGTTAAAGCAATTACCACTCATTATCCCCTCTCACCCCTTTGTCCAAAACAGCTGGGAAGGGCTCTTTTCCCATTCCAAGTTGCAGTCTGAGGGATGCAGCTATTTTGGGCTTAAGGTACCACGACAAACCCTCTTGACTCCCCAGGGTCACTGCCCTGTTAATTCCCTAATTGACAGGCTCCATCCTCCTTTCACCACAGAGCCACCTGCTTTCTCCAGCCCCTGAGAGCAGGAAGCCTTCCCAGCAGAGGCAGCCACACAGGCTGGCTGCTGTGTAGAAGTCAGTCGTGCCCTGTTTTGGATGGGTTCTTTTCCCACTGGAACATAAAGCATCCGTGGCCCACACATGGCTTCCCAGCTGAAAGGAGAACTATCACATTGGACAGCTGATCCCTTGAGGCCCCAGTGATGGCTCCCTCCTCAAGCTGTCCTCTGACTTTTCCAAAGTCTGTTTTCAGCCCCAGGTGCACAGGGAAAGACACCTTGCTCTGCAGCGAGTCATTTCAAGAGATGCAAGAGAGAGGAAAGAGAGGAAAAGAAATAGGGAAAGAGATCCATCAGTCTCCACACCCTCAACCATCCCACCGTTCTGCTGCCCTGGGGGATAACTGGAGGCCAGATGGAGCCCCAGCCCTGCAGGCAGCTGGAACTCACCTGACACCAGCTAATTACCTCACAGCCATCAGCACAAAGTCCCCACGCAGGCAAAGTAATGGAAAAGCTGAAACACTTCAGAGTCATTCCTCTCTGGGAGTAAGTAAGGGAGGGGTTATGGAAGGTTGGAACGGTGTGGTTAAAACATCAGTGATGCAAAGCCTTTTCCATGGAGTTTAAATACATAACATGCTGCTTTCCAAGCTGATGCAAAGGAGAGCATCACAACCTGTCGGCCACATGCCGTGGGCTGTGATCCTCAGTGGGAGCAGCCAGCCTGCCAAAAACCAGACATCTCCCAGCTCTCTGTGCTTCTGCTGCAATTTTTCCTATCAGTGTGGTCTGGAAATCACACACATGCAAGGGATTGAGGGTGAAATTGCTGAGGGGCATCAGTGGATTCCTCTTCATCACTGGTTGAGCAAACCAGGAAAGGACCGAGTTGTCCCGGCCTCAAGTCGCACCATGGGAGGTTTAGATTGGATATTGGGAAATATTTCTCCACTCAAAGGGTGGTCAAACATTGGAACAGGCTGCCCAGGAAAGTGCTGGAACCCCTGTCGCTGGGAGAGTTCAAAACCACGTAGATGTGGTGCTTAGAGACATGGTTTAGAGCTGGGATTGGCAGTGCTGGGTTAATGGTGGGACTCGATATAAGAAACCTTTTCCACCCTTTATGATTCTATGATTCTTTTAATTTAGTGGGCAAAACAGCAAGCCACAAAAAAAGGATTTTGATTGTATTAGGTGACAGGCACAAGACTACTCAGCTCTCCCCAATTTAGTGTCAAAGTATTTCTGTAGCATAGCCCTAAGATACCATCAGCAAACCTGGATCAACGGATCAAAGGAAATTTCCAAAAGCTGGACAATCACCTGCTGAGAGCCTGTTAGTGAATAAGCCCATGAGTAATTACAGTGGCTGTGTTATTTGTGATATCACTGCTACTCAGATTTTCCTGAGTGACACCAGAATCTGCACATGGAGAAGGGATCTAGCTAAAGATTGTTCCCACCTTTAAAAAGCAGCTGCAGGCATGGCTCAGCTATCAGAGTAAGAGGAGCAGCCGTGTCAGCCCTCTTGGTGTCCTTTGGCAGAGTCCAAAATGCTTCTCCCAGTACAAGTTGCTCCTTCTGTGCATGGAAAATTACAAAGGTGACTCCCATTTATAAAAGATGATGCACCAGAGCCCTGCAGGAATGGACCCATCTGTTGACTGCAGCAAGGCTGCATTTGGAAAAGGCAAGAGAAACTAAGGTTTCCAACAGTCTTTCCAGCAACAATTTAAGTTTTCAAGGAATGTTGGCAGCAGTCACAGCTATTTATCTGCAGCCTGCAAGGGGCTATTCAAACACGCCAGGTTTTCTGCCAAGGGTAGGGCTTGAGGTTTTCTGCTCCACAGTCGTTTGAACCTCAGCATTTCCATCCACATTCATGTGCTGGGTCCTGGTGGTTTTTCCTGCTGGATCACAAGCAGGGATGTGGGAGCAGCAGGCAGCTTGTGGCCACGGGCACCGCCCCACTGGGACAGGGTATCCCCGTGAGTGCACACCTCTGCCTCCGCATCCCCGCACGCCGACCTCGTGGTCTGTGCAAACCCTGCCCCGAGCACAGCCCGCAAACTGAAGCGTGGGGAACAGCCCGGGCAAAAAACCAGCTTTGCTCCTGCACAAGCACTGCTATCTCTAGAACTCTTCAGCCACCCTCTGCTGAAGTCAAGTAAATTTCCATTGACTCCAACAATTTCTCGGGCACAGTTTGAGTAAGCGTTTCCAGACTTTGGCCCTTCCAGCAAACACCTTGGCCAGACATTAAACAATAACAGGAATCCATCAAATATTTGAGTATTTGCATAAGCCAAACAGATAAAATTTAAGAAGAAATTTGGTTCTTGGTCTTTAACAGTTATCAGTTCCTGGGTGGATACCTATTGAGAGAGATTTAAAAAAGGTTTCTAATAGCAATGAGGTAAAGTAATATACAATATAAGGTTTTCCTTCAAACAGAGCAAAGGGATTTGTGATGATACATATTACAGACACATGTATATCTTTATCTTACTATACATAATTACCCTAACGTTGATCTTCTTCCTTGGTGCGAGACTCACCAGGAGTTTCATGTTCCAGACTTGAAAAGATGGCTTCCAGGCATCAGACCAAAATTAAGCTTCTTTATTAATTTTAGCTTTAGATTTTAGTCTAGGAAAAAAATTATTCAAGGTACCCACAGGCTAACATGAGTAAAATACATATTTTAATGGCAGAGGAGATTTTCACAGCATGACAAATTTCATTTTGCTTGAGTCTGCAGCTAAAATCAAATCAATTAGAAAGCTGAGGACCATGAAGAAACACATACAACTGGATTAGATCATTCCATGAACATGAGAGACAACAGGCACATAATGGGCTGGGGCTCACAGTGTTTGCTACAGCTCAGGGAACCAAAATTAAATTCCTCATCGTGGTACAAACTGCTTCCTTGACTTGGGCTGAGTCACAACATGGGCCCCTCAGGCAATACCTGCCTGGCTCCAGGGCTGCTGGGAATGCTGTGGACACACTCCAGAAAGGAACAGTGGTGCTCGGTGCCTGCAGTCCCTTGTTTGTGGCCGCGTTCACCTGTCAGCATGACCATGATGGAGGGGTTTGCTGAACGTGCCTCAGGTTCCTGTGTGCACAGAGACATAAGAGCATTTTTTGCTCCCCTCCTAGGGAGGCAAAGATATGTGAAGGTTTAAAATGCAGGCTTTGCAACAACAGACAGGTAGTAAGAGGACAAACTTTCAGACTCAAAAGCACCCCATGGAGCAGATTCTGGCTCCAGAGCAGAGCTGGAGACATGGAACCACTGCAAAAGGCTCACACAAACCTTCTCTGCTGCTGCAGCATCTTCCAGTCCATGGGATGGGGTGCAGAGTCACACCCCAGCCCCCTCCAGCACCTGCCACAGTACTCCAGAGTGTCCTTGTTTCTCTGCATGCAAAGCCTCGATTTTGACTTACAATTAATGCAAGTGAAAATCATATTTAGTGACATAGTTAATGGCATCTGAATCTGCGCAGAGGCTTAAATTTGGTGTGCTTCAAGGTATCAACATAAACAATCCATATGGTGCCCAGGGTTACACCAGGAGCAAGGTGGAGAAAGCAGCCACTGTCCAAGGCTATGGATGAGATCTGTCCCGGGGGCTGGAACTGAACACCAGCCCAGCTCACCACACCCAAGTGCCTCCGCATAAATCAAAGTCTTTTGCTTTTCCCTGAAGGCACTGGGAATTGTACTTACTGCTCAGACCTGCACTGATGGTGATGTGGAAAAGCCAGGTCACACCTTTCCATCTTTTCTGCTTTCTCCTTGTGTCCAACAGCACTGGCTAGGTGAGCATTTTGAATTTCTAGACCGGATCAATTTTCCTTTGCTGAAAAAAACATTGGATTAATATTATAAGATTATTGATGGAAAACTTAGTCACAAACAAGGTTGGGGTTTTTATTCTCTCTGCCAAACTAATCAAGGGAATGGTATCCCATTAAATTATATACTTCATGTTAGCTTCATACTTAGGCAAAAAGTAAATTTGTATAAGATTTCCAGAGGCTTTGTTTCACAAACAAAAAAAGAAATAGTCATGGGAAAATTACAAACCATTTGGCACTAAGGAAATTATGAATGCAATTTCCTGAGCTCAGTGTGCTGAAGGAGCTGAAGTAAATAGCTGTCAGGCAGCTTTCTCGAACAAAAGATTTTAGGCTTGATACTCAGCTGTGAAGGAGATTTGTCTGTGCTGGACTTTTGTTCTCCTTCCAGTCAGATAGGATTTTCAACTGGCTTAATTTAGCTGGCACAAAGGGAGCATGGGTGTGTTGCCTTTGGTTTAAACCGAATTTTCTGGGAATCATCTCTTGAGTAAAAATGACAGAACTCACTTCTTTGCTGAGTTCTGCTGAAGAAAAGTAATTTAACGATGATTTGAAGTCAAATTGAGAGACCCAAGAGAAAGATCTCAGACATATGCATGGCTACAGAGAAGCTGTCTTCCTGCCATTTCCAAACTGAAATAAATCTCTTCAGTAAAAGCAGATTGGGATTTTTTTTTCCCCTCAGCAGCTCAAATGAGAGTTGGGAACAGAAGAAGAAACTGAACCAACAGCAGGGAAAAATATTTGGCATTAGATAGTCTGGATCTGAGGAAGAACATGAGAATTGTGCACAGACTGCTTAGATTTTGATGAAGCAGTACCTCAAGAGAGCTCCTGCCACGAAGGGTGACAGAAGCATGTCCCAAGACAAAAAGGACTCCGGGTGCTGCACACTCCCTTCCCACCTCCCTCACGCAAACCGGAGCGGGTCAGTGAAAAATGCTGCCAGACCGACCTGGGGGACTGGTCGGTGCCTCGTGTCCCCTCCCGCAGCCGCTGGCTGGGGTGCAGGTGCTGCTGGGTGCAGTGGGCGCCGCTGGGTGCAGTGGGCACTGCTGGGTGCAGTGGGTGCTGCTGGGTGCAGTGGGTGCTGCTGGGTGCAGCAGGCACTGCTGGGTGCAGCGGGCGCTGC
>VWPU01012726.1:0-57712 GCA_013398955.1 Callaeas wilsoni
GGGCCGGGGGCTGCGGGCCTGGGCCCCGTGCGATGGGTGCGGCTCTTTGCGGGTCGTCGGGCCCGGCACGGGCCTGTGCCGTTCGTGGCCGTGCTGCAGAGGAGGGTGTCAGCCCCAGAGCCGCTGGCATCGCCTCAGAGCCCCCCGGCTCCGCTGCCAGAGCCAGCGGCTGCACCGGGTCTGGGGCTGGAGAGAGGCGGCTCATCTGGCGCTGGGGACGCCAGACAGGTCTGGGGCTGGCTCCACGTGCCACTGGTCACACCGACTGAAGGGCGTCCGAGAGGGTACACTGTACACGTCCTGTTTCTGAACAGGCCTTTGGCATCGTCTCTGCAACTAACGGGTGGGTTTCCTGAGCCGCGCTGCATTCAGGTGACCATAAACAATAAACATAAACAACGTCCTTATGAACTTGCCTGTCGCCTTCTGAAACCATCCATACTCCTGGGTTGCAAATTACCCTGTGCCACTGAGTTCCACCATTCGTAGACCGAGATAGACACAACACTCTTGGCAGGAATCATCGATTCATAGACTGGTTTGGGTTGGAAGGGACATTAAAGATCATCTGGTTCCAACCCCTGCCGTGGGCAGGGACACCTTCCACTGGACCAGGTCGCTCAGAGCCCCATCCAACCTGGCCTTGAACTCTTCCAGAGATTGGACATCCACTGGGCAACATGCACCAGGGTCTCACCACACTCACAGAAAATAGCTTCCTCCTAATATCTAATCTAAACCTACTGTCTTTTAGATTGGATCCATTCCTCGTCCTGTCACTATATGTTCTTGTAAAAAGTCCCTAAAAAAAAGGAAGGGTAGCCTTGATGCAGAAATGCTCTGTTGGTGACAATTGTCTGGCTAAAGCATCTGAAAAGACATTAAAGGAATCAATCAAAGCATGATTCAAAGGTGCCTGAGCCAAACAGCAACAAGCACTGACAAATGTTTGGGAGGTGGTTTGGAGGAGCAAGGAGTTTGCAGTGAGATTTCTTACAGACATGGGCCCATGGCAGACTAACAACACTGACCACAGCAGAAGACATAGTTCTTGCTACATATCTATGAATGTATTATGGGATGTCTTCAGAGAAGAAAAATTTGCTGAAGGACAGTGCAAGTCAGGCCTGGTGAGGATGCACCAAAAGCGTGACTTGCAGTGTTGTGCAGATTATTGCTGGTCATTTCACTGCTCGCACCCTGACAACAGTCCTGCATTATTCTTAAAGTATTGAAAGAAAAAGGAACAACAATGTATGGGGGCAACAATTTCTTAAAAATAAAGGAATGGTACAGGGTTCAGTGCCTCAAGCTACCTGTGAAAAAATACAGATGTCATGAGTAAGATCTTTTTCCTCTTGTCTCACCTGGCATGGTTGGCTGTGGATCCTTGTAAGAAGTGCTGAATAATATTTTTGAAGAATCAAGGAAAACGTAGTGTCTTGAGACAGTAATTAGCAGCAAGCAGCCTCCTGCCACCTTCCTGTTTGCCCTCTGGGGTGTATGAAGTTGTGATGGACAGTATCCTGTGTTTTGATCTTGCTGTACACTTTCCCAGTCTGCAGCTCAGTGATGATGTCTGATTGTGAGGATGATGTGCTGAGTACAGCTAGGGTCTTCCAGAGGAACGTGGGATGACTGGACCTTCATTACCAATGTGGGCAAGACAAAGATGCAGGTGATGCAGAAAGATAGCTGAGATATGGCCATTAAGAAGAAGGGAAACTTCGATAGGCAGAAAATTCAGACTTAAGATATCTATATTCCTGATTGTAGAGTGCGTGGAGGAGGCTTCTAGAAGCTGGGCATGTGTAGACAGGTGGCTTTTCAAAATGAAATCTTAGGACCAGCAGCTCGCAGCACTGTGTCAGAAAGGGGATAAGCACAAAGGGGTCAGTGCAGAGGTGATGCAGGGGTGTGAGGACAGGGAGGGAGCCTCAGCTGCTTGGACGGCGTTGGGCGAGCGCGTGGCTGCAGAGGACTGAGCCTTTTGACCCCCTCAAGGGTCAGGTGCCAAGAGCCACCTGTTGTAGAGTGCAGTGAGGTGACCTGGCTCAGTGGAAAGGTGGATGTGCCGGTTTGGACACAAATCCAGGAGGAAGCAACCCAAAAGGGGTCTCTCTCTCTCTCTCTCTCTCTCTCTCCTGCCTGCCAGGCAAGCAGGCCCCAGCAGCCCCTCTCCCATGAGTTCGGGAAAAAAATTTCTTGAATGAAAGTGTAAAAACCTATTTATTTAACAAACCGAGTCCCCCACTGAAAGAAAAAAAAAAAAGGATATTGAAACCCCCTCCATCGTCTCCTAAAAGAGGACTATGGATTTTAGAGTGCTTTCTGTAAGTAAAACCTGCAGTCCTACGCTGGGCCGGGCCAGGCAGGGTCCGACGATCCCCTTGGAGGGTCCCGCCGAGCAGGTCCGGAGATGGGAGCTGGTCTCGGATGAGGAAACAAGCCAAAAACCGTCCAAAAAGGAACAGAAGCCGCTGAGGCAGATCACAGTCCCTTCTCTGCTGAAAGCTGAAGAAACTAGAGAGCAAACTCTACTGTTTGCCCTTCTAACTGGCAGAAAAATGTAAGCATTCTAACTGCAAGGTCAAGCTGGCCGCTTTGAAGAGTTCCCTCGGCTTCTCTCTCCCCCCTTTGCAATTTAAACGTACACTAGAGATCAAGCAGGTGATGGGGAACACAGTATTGTCATAGAATCACCCCAAGACAGTGGAATTCCAGACATTACAAGCTACTAGAGAGACAGCAGAGACTGCAATGGCACATCCCTGTGTGCATATTAAGGGCCACTTCTTTTCCTGCCCAAAATCAGAAGCTCCTTTAACTCACTGCGTGTGAAGAATAAATGCAACTTGCCTTGCTGGGGTTTTAAACTGACACCTGTAATTCATTGTGGCATTGCAGTGATGAGCACCTGATAATCCTGTATTATCCGAGCAGAGCTTGTATGTGAAAGAACATGAGACCATATAGTTCCTGAGAAGAAGAAAGCAAATTATTGGAAAACTGTTATTAGGTGAACAATCAGTCCTGTTCTCTAAGCTTCCAGTGAAAAAATGGTAATTTATAAACATGTGCCTTAGTGTGTGCATGAAAGAAATAAAATTAACTCAATCTTGATGCAATTAGTTAAAATACATACGAAACTTTTGAATTTTTGTCATCATAAGTGTACTACTGTTCACCTATTTTTGAGTCCATATTTATACATAGTGTCTGAAAAGTGTAAAGTGTTATATAAGTAGAGTATTATTTCACAACTTTCATGGAAATTCCACCCTCCTCACTTTCTCTTGCCTGACGCTGACTAAACAAATCTCCATGATATGCTTTTGTTCGTATGGTTTCTCCCTTCTCCTGCCTGTGGAAATGTGTTCAGCAAATGCAGAACTGTTTGCCAGACGTGCTAATCCACCAGATGGTGCTGCGTGTCTGTGGATTCAGGGGGGTTTTGTTGGTGTCTCTTTCTGAAATAGCACCAGTCAGTTATCGACTCTTCAGTTAAAAGGGAATATTAAATTCCTGTTCTGATATATACATATACACACACATACACAGAAGGTTGTTTTGTTTTGTTTTATTTTTTTGATTATATCTCTTATTTTTAAAGGTGTTAGAGGAACAGGAATACTTGTAACATGACAAACTGTTTTCCTGTTAACATTCCTTTTGGGTTGAATTTTCACTTATGTAGACCACTGTGCCCATTTGTTCAAAAGACTTAAATGTAAAACCACTGCTTCTGGTCTTCAAAAGACTTAAAGCTCCTCTTGTACCTGTTAAAATACATCATTTTGTTTGTTTATGCCTAATCTCCTTAAACTGTTATCTGTGTGAAAATAAAGATTTCAATTATGATTTTTTTCCAATACTTATTACTTTTGTTATATAAAATATGGGAAAATATTTTTTTTCCTGGCTCTACATCTAAGCCATCCTCTGAAAAAAGACTCATTTAAGGGATTATTGGATTAATTGTAACTAACCCAGTGTAGCCAGTTGGTGTCAGTTTACCATTGTTGATAATCAATTTCCCATGTGAACCTGCCAGTGTCAGGGTGTTCGATAATGGGGTGTAATGGCCCCCACTGTATCTTCTCTTTCCGATGGGTGCGCTAAGGCTGCTGGCACAATGGAAGAAGCAAAAATAGGAAGAGAGATTGAGGGGACCACACAAGCGAGTGGGAGATTAGGACATGCGGGATGGAGGATCTGGCCTGATAATGACTGAAGTATTGGCTAAAAACCCAATGTCTTTATTGAAACCTGGATCTCCCGACTTGGCTACGAGAAGCACAATTGCATAAAAAGGAGAATTGCTCGTAACTCAGGTCTGATGTGTTATCAGTTATGTTTACTCTATTGCTAACCAGTGAATGATATAAATTAACAGCAATTTAATACATTGGTCTTGGGGGGAAAAAAAAGACAAATATGAGTCAAAATCAAATACTTTTGAAGTTTGAGGAAGGTTAAATTCGTTGCCTTTATCCCGTTCTATACTTTTTGCACAGTTGTTCTGGCAGAGGCTGCAGTATTGCTGGTACAGTGCAGTGGCTTTTGTGTGCTGGAGATGGGTGCAGAGGACAAAAACCCCGTCCTTTCGCTGCAATATTCATTTGCAAAGTTACTGCAGGACAGTATGTGCCCCGAGGTAATTTACTTCATGTGTAGGCAGCAAGCACCGGGAGGCAGCTGGAGAGAGAGCCTTCGGTACAGGCAGGAGGGGCTCGTGGAGGGGCAGAGCAGCCCCGCCGTGCCCCGCCCGGCAAAGGCGCTGCCCGGTGGGGCGGGTGTGCCTTCTGCAAACACTGCTCAGAAAACGTTCGTGTAAAACCATTACCAGGTTTTATTTAATAACCTCCTAACCCTCTCTCTCTCTCCTCCTCCTCCCCTCTGTTCCTCTAATGCCTTTTACAGCTCTTGCTGCACAGCGTGAAGCCTCAGAGCTGTATTCATCAATGACTCACACCCTTGCTTAGGGGCCAATTTTCATGGAAGCTATACAGGAAAATTTTGAAATGCACCTATCTCATGCAGGGCACAAGATGATTTCTCTATTCATTACTATTCCAAAAGGACTTGTTGTCCTTTGGAAATGTTCACATATTACTTACATTTGTGTGTGCGTGCATACGTGTGCGGAGCTAACTTGCCTTTAGATTTGAGTGGTCTAAAAATAAAAATGTATTGTTATTATCATTGACACTGGTCAGCTGAAGGGTAACAGGGCCTGCTTACACTGAGTGAAAGCAGACAAATGCAAAGGAAAATGCAGCATTGTGCATTAGGTGAGCAAATTCTACAGACTCAAGCACAGAACTTGTTAAAAATCACTCTTCTGTTTGATGCTATGAGTAGCAGCTTTCTGAAGAATTTGAGAGTAAAGCCAAGGACTTACTCTGAGCAACAAAACTGAAGTTTTGCCTCTGAAAGCTTTTTGTGTTGGTCAAGGTTATAGTACCTTTCTAAAACACTCCAAGAAAACATGTTCCTTTCCCTAAAGACACCACGAGTTAACTCAAGGTTTAAACTTTGAGGTGAAAGAGAGGTAAAATCATAGAAATTATTATCCAAAATGACCTTTCAGTTTAAAACCCATCTGACAGGAGGGGAATCATTACTGCAGAATTGCCAGTCATAGACTAATTGCGTTCTCAGGGGTTGCTAATTATATCCAAAATTACTTTAAACAGTTTTGGGGAAGAGACTGAGACTTACTGCTTAGCATAAAGCAGTTTATTTACGCATGTACAAAGTAGCTTACATCCCTAAGGAATTAAACTAATATCAATATTTTACTGTAAGTTGTTGTAAAAATTGTGTCATGCAATGATGAATCAGAAGTGGTAGGAAAAAAGCGGGCAAAATATACTTTTGCTTTTCATAGTTTTTCCAACAGGCATTTCAAATTGTATTTCTAAAAATAGCTTTTCTCTTCACTTTGTTTCTTAAACAGAATGGAAAAATCTCTGTCTGCAGATCAGGCCCATCCACTGACATTAATTTCTGCCTTCTGTCTGTGCAGGTAAGTTCCTCAAGAATGTGTTAAAGATCAGATTGGTTTTTCCTTATTTGTTAATGTTGTTTTGCTGAATGAATTTTGCTAACAAAACTTTTTGCTTGACAGATGAGCTTTGTCCATGGCCTAACAAGAGAGCATGGTCTTACAGGAATGCACAGAATTACGGAATTCCACGTGTATGTTACATAGATCAGAAAAATTCACAGCGCTGTCAGAGCCAAAAAATAGCAGTGAGTCCTGTGAAGGCAGCAGTGTGATCCTTGTTTTAGAGAGGACAAAACAGAGGCATGAAGAGGTTAAGTAAATTCCCTCACATTGCCCAGAATACCAAGTAGGAAATGAGAATTGTTTTATTTGTGTTTTATTTCCAGGCACAGCTCTAGCACCTCTGTGAAAGTCGTGGCTGTTTTGTTTACAATGGGCAGCCTGTATCCAGTTCTTCCTTCCCAAAGTCCATTTGTGCTGTAGAGAATGTGTAGGGATTGTGAATGTACTCACAAGTAGCATTCCACAGTTGAACTAATTGCCAGGCCAAGCGAGGGACCACAGTAAATGGGTGAATAATTTGATCCAAGATGGATTTGTACTCTACCAACACAGCCTGAAATCTTCTAATGCTTTTGGATTTGACTGTGAGCTGTTCATTGTTGTTTGAGCCTGTTCTTTTCTATTACCATATTTTCTCTGGATATCATTTCTGTGTACCTTATCTTTGTATAAAAGGCCACATCTTTACCATATTTCCAGGGAGTAGTCAGTAGAGGCATACGAAATTTACTGCTGTAGACCAAAATATGACAGATAAGGGTGGTGCATTACAAAGTTCTTGCCCTCAATCATGCAGAAGGCTCTCTATGCTTCTGTGAGCAGTGGCACGAATGTGGCTGCAGTGTAATGGGAGAAGGGTTAACGGCAAACCAAGACATTTTCTGCAGCAAAAAGAGGTGGAATCTTCTCCAAGCAATTACCTTTAATGTAATAAACAATGTCAGTGGTCAATAGAGGGAGTTTTCTTACCCTAATCCCCTTCCATTTGGCTTAAAATAGAAGTGCTATTAGTTTGACTAGCAGGTTGGTGTATCATGAAGCCTGGTCATACCTGGCTGCATGTTAAATTTAACTGCTAGCAGATAGCTTTTGTCTATGCTTTCCTTGAATAAAATACAATAATGCATGCTGGAGCTTCAGTGGTGTTACGTGCTTTTGTCAGATGTTGATAGGCTGCAGCCTTTTGGAACACGGAGTGCATTGCTTTTTATTACAGAATTTATTTATGAAGTTGTGAGTAGCTTCTGCTGTACTTTTAGCTTCTATTGGCTCCAAAAATCCAGCTCTAATTACTAATGGATACTTTCCAAAATAATTTCCTTCTGGTAAAGGATGCACATAACCTGTTATCATTAGATATCTGCTGGCAGGACACGCAGCTCGTGCGTTGGCTGACCCTTCAAGGAGGGGAAGGTTTGATAAAAGAGAAAAGCCAAAAGCCATTATTTGTGCTTAAGGTACTGAGGAATTTAAGGATTACAACAGCACAACTGTCCTTCTGCATATGAGCTGTGACTTTGAGTGGATGTGATGTTCCTCGTGGATGCAGTGAGATGTGACAGAACGGTCACACAGCTGAGTATTCCATGGCTGAGTAGCCCTCAGCTCAGTTGCAGGACACAGAAGAGCAGAGCTTCAATGCACCACGTTTTCTTTGTGTTACAAACAAACAGCACCTCTGTCTGCTGTCCTTTCTAGTGGAGTGCAGCTACTGTGATCTCTTTTCTGACCATCAGTTCTTTTGCCTTCTTTTTTGCTTCAAAAATGCGTTTCTTTGAAGCAGAGCTGAAGTAAAGAAATAAAAATGTGGCACAAAATTAGAAATAAAGGAAGTTAGTCCTACTTAATATTATGAAAGGTTATATGCAAAAGCAGTGAAAACTGCAAATGAGTCCTTTAAAAATTTCTTTTAATGTTGTTTTCATTTTGTTTTCATTTTTGTTTTTCTCACCTTCTTTATAAAGAGTGTAATGGTAAAGCAAGGGCAGTGCCATGGAAGGCCAGAGGCCTTCGAGTTACAGAAGGGTGATCAAACAGAAGAGCCTTAGCCTGACCTTAGTCACAGCCATTCCCAGCCCTTAGCTGAAATCTCAAGTAACTGCAATTTCTTCTGTTCACTACTTGTGTTTGTGAATTCTCAGTGCTTGAATCCTGCTGCTTCTGCCTTATAAAATCCTGTCTCTGTAGCAAGTTCATTTTCTTTCTCTTTTTGGCACTACTGAAGGAATCAGAACACTTTTAATTGTTTATTCCTTAGCAGTTCTGTATTTTGTGGATGGAAACTGGCCTTTCTCCTGCCAGCATCTGTGGAGCCAGAGAACATCCCAGAGTTGTCAAGGTAACAGCTTTTGCTTGGGGAGCTGCAAAAGAGAAGGGACAGGAACGTCCTCCGGAGAACCAAGGTCTTTTGTTGCAGGGCACAGAAACATGGGCATGGTCCCTTTACTGCAAACACCATCTATGGATGGGCCAGGGAAAGGAGGAGTTACTCACAGTGCAACACAGTGAGGTGGAGCTTCTGAGAACAGCATCCTGATGTACACTAGGTACAGAATCACAGGCCCAACCTGGGCTCCTCTTCCGTGCGTTTCTTCTCTTGTGCAAGGCCATATTGAAATATTGGCATAAATCACATGGGTTTAGGCTTTTGGAAGGGAAAGGGAGCTGGGTTCTCTTTACTACCTAGAATTTTTATCAAGAAAAGCTTTCTATTTAAAAATTTAATCACTACTCAGTGCTCCAGAAGGGTGTCTATTGGTCTAATTACTAACTGGATTCCTGTGGTGATCTTGCTTGCCTCTGGTGGGAGATTTGCTTCTCATGCTGGACAAAGCTTACAAACAGTGAACAAGATCCTCAGCGAGAAGAAGGCACAGGGCTCGCCTGTGCTACAATTTGCCTGGTGCAGACTGTGAGCTGCGTGAATTCAACACAGAAAATGCCATTACAAGAGTGCTAGAAATGAACCTAGCAAAAGTTCCTTCATTCTGTGCCAAGGACAGGATCCAAGGATTCTGTCAGCATTGTAGTATTGCTGGTATTTCTTCTGCTTCAACAGCCAACAGTTAGAAAATCTTACACCTGTATATTATAGTTGGAATACTCAGTGCATATTTCTATGAAGGCATGAAAAATTATTCATTTCCCATTAGACATACAATGAGGCTGTCAAGGGTTTAACAAAGTATTTTGTGTGGGGAGATCAGATGGCCCCAAGACTTGTTGCTGTGCTTAGTATTTGGCACGCAGTGTCACCCTCTTCATGCAGTAGTTACTTGATATCTCTGAAGTGCATATTTGCTGTCGTGTTACTGCTGTGTGCATAGTAAAATGCTATATAGGACATAGCATAATCTTGTTTGATATTATGATCCTGTAATTTTCTTTAAAAAGATTAATCTTGTAAATACTGTAAAGTTATATTAGTAGTTGCAGTAAGCTGTTTAAGATTTATGCAGCAGCATTATTTATATTTATAGTCAGTGACCCTGATACCTTCTACTTAGAGATGAGATATTTTTATGTTACTTTGTTTCTTTATTTTCTTGGCCTTGGTTAAAAAAAAAAATAAGAAAGCACCCCAAACAAATAAACCGAAACACTGTTAGATTTTCAAAAGATCTTCCAAACTTTTACAAACTGTGATACACAGAGATTTTGGAGGTTATTTCAACACGTATTGCCATTTCATGTAGTCATTTAAGTCATTAGGGCGTGAGTAAGGTACACTTAGAGAGACAGGACATTATCTATGTATTAGCCTCTTTGAAGTGCATTTTATTGTGGTATCAGTCATTGCAGAAAAAGGTTCTGAGCCTAAGAGCACAGATGAAAATATATACAATCCCTTTAAAAGGTGGAATATTTGAATTTAGCTTGCAACATAGTTGCATGAAATTATCACTCCTGTCATGTCAGCTGAAATATCAGAAATCCTATTTCTAATCCCTTCCATGTAATGTGGCACAGGGACATAGATACATATCAGCCACAAAGAGAGACAGCACAGCCTTTCCAACAGACTCTGCAGGCTGCCTACAATTCAATCCCTTCTCCAGCCTCTCCACCCACTGGTTGAGCCTCTTGTTGCCCTTCCAACACCTAATGCACTCCTGACACAATGGAGGGAGGGCAGGAGCAGTGTGGTGAAAAATCAGATGCTGCAGACAAAAACTTGACAGACTGTCTTCCTCCCAGTGCCACAATATGAGCTGGCCAAGTGAAAAGTGATGGCCATTATCCCGTCTCACTGAATGACTTAAATGACTTACAGCCACATGCAGAGAAAGTTCTTTGGACTATTTCCATGGGGATTTTTAATTTAATTTGCATGATAAGATGTACAAGGTAGGTTTTTATGGTTTGAGCAGCTTCATTTTTCTCTGACTCCTGTGTAAAGTAAGAATAATTTCACTGAAGTCATTGGAGTAACTTCATTATCAAATGGATGTTGGGACAGCACTTTCACAGTCCTTAGGCAACTTTCCAGTCGTTGCTCCTCCATGCCCCTGATAAGCTCCTGTTTACATCTTCCCTGAGGCTGAGGTTTCTGGGCGTGCTGGGCACTCACCCAGCACTGCCCATCTCAGGGAAGGTGGCTCCTTATGGATTGTTCAGTGCTGTACAGGATATCACCTGAGTCAACAGCCAGGAGCCTCAGGCACCCAAGCATTCTGTATTGACAACAGGCTGGAAAATGCAGGTGTTCTAGTAAGTACAGTGTTGTATTTACAGCTTTACAAATGCTGCCTCAAGTTCACTTGAATGCTTTGTCTTTGACATTCCAGGCTAGTACCTATATCCTGGGATGCTGGCCACGCCTCTCTTTCTTTACTTTGGCACCAATCTTGATTTGAGATACTTTTCTCTCTGAAAGTTTTACTAAAATGGATAAACTCTAGTGAAAAGTTTCAATTCAGAGAACTGGTTTCTTGAAGAATTCCCAGCAAGTTCGTTATGAAAGCTCTGGTAAAAGCAAGTGCCCTCTGCCTCCCTGTCCAGTGACTCCTGCTAATTCAAAAGCTTATCCATGGGCTCGAGAAGAGCAGCTGTAAGAGCAGAAGCAGCCAGACACTAAGTGTAAGCAGAGAGGAGATGGACCAAGAGCTGTGTACTTCTGTCATTGTTCTGTCACTTGGGAATCTGAGGCACCAAGCCTGGCTATTCCCTGTTGTGTGCTACAGCCTCTGGAGCCTGACCTGACCAGTAAATCCTTTAATTACTTACAACTGGGCCATGCTTTTGTACATGTACAAAAGCCAGGAGAAGGCTGCTTGGACCCACTCACCAGCTGCTGTCAGTGTGTACAGCTGTTAGAAAGCACACGTGGAGCAGCCAGGAAGTATGACTTGAGACACAACAAAAGATGCTGCTTGTCTTGTATTTTTTCCTAATGTAGGTAAGATACTGTAAATAATGGCAAGCAAAAAAAAAATTCAGATTGTTGCAAGTGCAACATACCAGAAACTGCTTTCTTTGCTTTGCAGTGGAAATGTATTTAGCAATCTCTTCCCATTTA
The DNA here is from genome assembly GCA_013398955.1 of Callaeas wilsoni. NCBI lineage: Eukaryota > Metazoa > Chordata > Aves > Passeriformes > Callaeidae > Callaeas > Callaeas wilsoni. Next base: position 11,595 of record VWPU01012726.1, read on the forward strand.
TTATTTCTGATGGAAGCAAAATCTTGCCACATGATTAGTCAATATTTCGTATACCTGAATCCACATTCATCCTTCCAGCAGCATCCTCCATCTTTTCTCCCTTCCTTGTCTTTTTTTGAAATTTGTGGTTGGCAGCATTTATAGTAAAATAATATTTTTATGAATTATTACATGAAGAAAATAAAATAATAATGTGTGTTCAGTTTTGGTTTTTTCCACCTTTGTTCTAATGTGCTAAAATCATATTTTTGGCAGTTGAACACTGTTGATGAAGCCTGAAGTACATAAGAATATGAGTGAAATTCATTATCAAGCAAAGAGTGTAGTGAACTTTGCAGTAAGTCATCACAAAGTAATCTTGCTTTTCTCTCTGGTCTTACTCTAAATGTGATTTGCACTCTTATGGAAAGGACTTTGTGCTGGTTTTGATGTTACATACAAATAGTCTTGCTTTGTAGAATTCCCATTGTGCCTGTTTACGTTTAGCAGCAGTGCTATTGATTCAAGCTGTACTGATTGGAAAGCAGAAGTCTTTAACGCTAGGCCCCTTCAAAGTTTTTTCATAAATTTGTGGCATTTTTCCAGCGTTGCTCACAAAACAGCATAGAGCTGCTGGAAGGAAATGCTCCAGCTGCAGGGATAAGTGGAGCCAAAAAGTAACATCCAAATAGAAATTATCCAGTTCGTGATTTCACTTTGATCACCAGATGTTTGCCATGTGACTTCAGCGTTAGAGAACACAAGAGAGAAGAATGTGATGGGGTGGTACTTAGCTTAAATCCAACACAAGGGCTCATAGCTCAGCAATAGATACACACAAATAGTTATTGGCTTTTTCCATTTTTTGAGAAATTCCTTGCTTTATCATGATATTGATTACTGCAAACTATGTCCCCATGCCAAGTTTTTTATTGGTTGCTCAATTCTTTAAACTCTGAAAGACTACAGAAGCAGAGCAAGATACACTCCAGCTTAATTGTACAGTTTACTCTGGTTTGGTTGGTAATTTGTTTCTATGAAGAGCCTGGTTAGTGATATTAGCAAATCATAAAGAGCATTATTCTCCACCCCTAAGGCTTTCAGATTTAGATTTGTATCTTTTTCCTAGTTTTAGCACTGGCAGTCATTTGATTTAACTGCCTCCACTACAATGTACTTGAGGGAGCTTTTTTCAACTTCTCTTAGTTAAGAATAAGTTGAGCCATTTCGAAATGCACAGAATTGAAAGCACAATTTAGAGTTTTCAAGTTGTAACCCTTTATCATCTCTGTCAACCATCTCATGTAGTGCAAAGCTCCATCTAAAATCTTCTCACAATTTTTGCTCTTATTAACCTCACAGGATGGCTGATGCAAACTTTGGGTGCTTCAGAGATTAAAAAGTCTCTTGAAATGTCCATTCCAAACTTATCCAGGGTCTGTGTATAGCCCCTTATCCTCCTAATTGAAAAATTATGTGATGCATGCCATAGAATTTCTAAATGAATTTGGATAAATGACTTAATCTCTGTGCTTGACTTATCCCAAAGCAGGAGATTTTCCCCCTCCATCCTCTCCCACCTGGCTGCACATTTTTGTCTCTTGGTGCCTCAGGTATTTGGCAGTTCCTTTACTGATCTGTGTCAGTACTTTACTGTGCTTGGTTTTGAAGGGATATTTTTATGCTGGAACAGTGAAATAGGACAGCTCAGCAAGTGGCCTGGGGAGCACACAGAGACAGGGCCTGGCAGTTACGTTTCTGGTTTCGCTTGCTCTGGAACTACAGCCTCAATTCTAGATTGATAAAGGTATGATAGTTTTTTCTTTCCCAACATTTTGAAAGATAATTCTTCCTTTTCCTACATTTTTACCAAATTATCTGTTTAGGTTTTAAGTTCTGCAGATCAAAGGCTGTATTTTAGTGACTGGCACAGTGACAACAGTGGATCCCCACATTTAGGTATCAAGCCAGTGCAGGTACAAGACCACCACAGAGCCTTTTTGATTGCTGACCTTCTACCTCCCCTCTTCTGTGTGTATGCAGCCTTAGTGAAAACAGATTATATTCTCTGCCATTTGCTTCCAGCTTATTATTTATCATTATATATGATAGAACATGAATTTTTAATTACGTTGACTTAATTTTTAATTAGTGCAACAGCATAGATTTCGTTAACCATATGAATTCTCAGTTTTCTTTATCACATGAAAGTTTCTTACTTGTGAACTTCCTTGACCTACTTAGCAGTCCTAACAGCAAATAGCATTGATCCTCTTTATCTGTTAACCTCTGAAATGAGTGATACTGACTTACAACATAGGTTTTAATGTAAAATGATATAATGCCACCTATTATTTTGGAATCTGGACCAAAAAAATGTGTTTATAATAGGTGCTTTTATGTGAAACAAAGTGTTCTTACCATTTTTTAACATTTTCTGAATGTACCATCTCCACCCTTCACTATAGTATTTTGCATACGTCTGGGATTTCTGGGTCTGTTTCTCACAGCAGTGTTGAGAAAATTTCATGCTTTCACATTTTTCAGCTGTAATACTATTTACTTTGAAGAGAACTGAATATCCTCTAGTATTCTGCCAGGTCCCTCTCTAGACTTCCTCACTGAGGTAGTTTTATTTGATCCTTTTATGTGAAAGATTAAATTTCCTTGTGTTGTATGGTGAGATACCAGTGCTTATTTTCAGGGAATTATCTCATGGAATGTTCTGTGTTCTAAATTATTTGCACTCAAATCCAAAATGCCAGGAGCCTTTGTTTCAGTAACAGAACATCTGATTTGCTCTTGTGGTTCCAGGGAAAGTCCATTCCCCAATATTTACATATGTTCTCCATCTCCCATTAAGGAGTCAACCCCTTAATTCTTACTTAGAAAAAAATACAAATAATTAAGATTATTAATATTCCAAAGATAAATGGATAAGCTTACACTGAGTCAATTGCTGGGAAGGAATTCACTGAGAAATTTTGAATGTTCATTGATTTTCAGGTATATGAGCTTACACTGAACTTAAGGCATTTATTCCAAAACTTTATGCGATTTAGTAATTCTTGACTTTCTGAAATGTTCATTTAATTTACTCTATGAGTGCTGTAGGTATTTCGGAGCCTGATCACACTTTCTATGTTCAGACAAATATCCACTGTCTCCAATGAGGAATTTTACATTGTGATAGGAGTTTTGACTGAGGAGAGGAAGCCGAATCAGTCCCACATGTTGTAGAGACTTAAAATCAGGAATTAATATGCAGCAGAGCTATGACAGTGGCTTTAATTCTACTCACATTAATTTTCGCTGTTATTATTAATTAAACCCTGAAAATCAGGGATTTAATGGAAACTCTGACAGACCTTTAATTATAGCATTTCAACAGACTTATAGTATAGGATGTCCTCTACTAGTGCACAGGACATTCTGTACTTGAGAGAGTATAAAAAGAAGTCATAGTTTTTGGTGTACTTTATGTTCAGAACATTTTTTAATTCTTGATAGGGTTTTACTCAGTGCTGTCTGCTGCATCTGGCTAAGTTACCCAGAGTGAATGCTTTGACTGTTTTGTTCAAGAACAGTTTGGAAACAGAATTTTTAATTTTTTTTAATGCAATTGCTCATTATTGTTCAAAACCATCTGTCCTTGTTTTAGGAGAATGGGTTTCTCACCACCTATTTGTATAGCAGAGTGCATTATGCTCACAGATATGTCTTCAAATTTTTAGATGGCAAATTTCTGACAGGAAGGATGACCTTTTTTTCTCCTGTTTGTGTGCCATCTACCTTAGTGGGGTCCTGACCAGGATTCCTATGTGTACCCATAATAGAAGCCATAAATTCCAGTCCTTCATCCCACGTGGTTTGTATCCCTGTGTCTCAGGTCTTTGCATTATGTGTGTTCCATTGAGGCCTCAGGATGAACTGCTTAGGCCTTGGCTGTGCAGGGTGAGGGCTCTATCAAGGTGATTTACAGATGTGGAGCTGTCAGGAGAGAGAGGAAACTGTCAGATATCGTGGGCAGCATTGTTCTGTCATGTTTAGTACATCACATTTCAATTTTTCCAAGCATACAACCATATAATGAGCGTTTTTGTGTGTGAAAATCAGTATTATACCCTACTGGCTAATTTCTACAATTTTACCACAAATTTTGCAACATATGTTTTCCAACAAAGACTGTTAATGGATTCATAGGGATCTATGATAATTGAAAATGTCATTGAAGAGTGGAGACAAATGGATGTAAAGCTCTCACCCAGGAAACTATGAAGGAGGTCCAGTCTAAAAATCTCAATATCAGAGACAGATTCAAAGTGTTTTTAGCTATTCACAAGAATTAGAGCTAAAACAATGAATGATTTTGGAGAAGCCGAGTAATGAGTTTTTAAATATTTTTGATACTGGTAAAAACTGGTGTTTAATCAGTTAGCCACCTGTTCTCTTGATTAGATAACAGAACTGTAAGAAACAAGTGAAAATATGTATATTCTAAAATTAATAGGGAAAGGAATTTGAGGAAGTTCCATAACAGAAAGGATTTCAATTTTTCTTGACTAATTCTGAGATTTCCAAATTTATATAGTATACAAAAATGTTTTGGATTCATATGTTTGTTTTTATACGAACCACTTCTAGAAACATTTTAGGTAGCTAAAAAAATACTTTTTGCTAGGAATCTAGTGAAAACTGTGTGCATTTCCATTGCATATTCTATCCAAATGTACCTTGCACAAGGTGTGTTCAACTTGGTCCACTTTTATAGATCTACATGAGCGGGAATGTGAATCACGGAGTAGAAGCAGTGATTCACTCTGCACTGAAAACCACTACTGAGAGGAAACAGTCCTGAGAATCAAACACCTCTGGATTACCTCAGGGATGATAAACATGAGTGGCTGTGATCAGAAGTTCTTCTCTGAGATCCCAGTCCCAAGCACTCTGGTTGGCTTTTCTCACATGATTATGCTGAGTGAGGCAAAAGTTACTGATGTGAATAAAGCTTAAATAGACACACGAAGGCAGAACTATTCTCCACAGGCAGGACTTCTGCTGGCCATGCACAGAAGTGGCTTAAAACTCAGCTGAAGTTCTGGAGTGCTGGCCCAGGGGCTCACATCAGCACAGGGTAAGATTGCCAGGTCCAGAAACCACAGAGGGATCACTCCGCACTGTGCCACCTGCCAGGGGGAGAGCCCAGTGCTGAGCACTTCCTGCTCACCCTGTGTTCATGTGAAATTAGGAACCAGAATCCAAATTTACATAAGCAAACTATTCAGTTTGTTCTTTTCTTCTCTACTCAGCTTTGTAAAGAACCCAGCAGAGTTTCAGAGCTCTGCAGTTTGTTTGCAATCTATGTCTATTTTTACCCCTACTGATGGTTTTTCATTCTCCTATCTATCCAGAGCCTTTGTTTTTCATGAATGGACATTTGAAATACCTCATCATGAAACCACTTGTTCTTAACTGACAGCCACATGCTCTCTCTCCTTCTGTTATCCCTCTCTGGCATTTATTCAGTCATCTTCTCAATCAGTTAAGGAACTTCAGCTCCCAGAAAACTAACCTTACCAAAAAACCAGATGTTTATTTCTGTGAACTGAAATATGGAGGCAGAGGAAGAGCAGAAGGGCTCCCCACGGTGGCAGGGAGCTGTCGGGTTTTCAGGGCTGTGGTGTGCAACAGCCTGAGAGCTGACCAGCACTGTGTGTTTCTAGTCCTTCCTGAGAATGCAGTGTGAAATAAAATACCTATGGCCAATAACAAATACATATGCATTTTATGCAAATTTAGGGAAAAAATCCTCCAAAATAATTGCTTTGAGTCATTAGGAAAGCTGCTTTAGTGTAAGGACTACAGAGACTTCTTAGAAGGAGCAGCACTGACTGGCTGGGTTTAGCCAAGCACTGGGGATGTCAGCTCTGGACCGAGTTGTTGTTAGCATTAGGAAATTGCCTGCTGTGTGGATGGGCTTCATGCACTATTATATGGTGTGGATGCAAATTTAAAGGGCTTGAAAATAGAGAAATTGAGCCTGAAACCTGTAGGGCACGTCCTTGGCCCAAACTAACCCACACCACTTCTAAGCAAAGTCAAGTCAGAGAAGTGGAAGGTATTAAACCAGTGGCTGATTAGAACTGGGACCCCGTTACTTAAAAAGGAGCTTTGGCTGGGCAGGTGACCACAATGGCTTTTTGATTTTTTTTTTAATTTGTAATTTTTTCAAGGAGCAGAGCAGCCATCCATTTAAATGCACACGAAATACAATCCCAAAGTGTTAAAATGACATTTAGAAATAGTGTAACAGTACAGACAATGTTAAAAGAATGCAGTTTGAGAAGGTGTCCTTCCTCACGCGGTAATGGGATTGCCACTGTTGCTCAGCACATCACAAGAAAGTTTTATCTTAAAAGAGCAAAATAATATCATTAACAGAAAATTAAACTTAAAGTCACCATGAACTATGGACTTAAAAGACCCTCAAGAAATGAAAACCAATTGTCTGTTGGAAAACCAGGAGGTCAAGTAGTCATTGACCAACCAAAAGCTGCGCCGATTGCTGAAACGTACAGTACTTTCAAATCCAATTAACTGTTTCAAGCAGACAGTCCTCATTTTCTCTTTCATCAGGAAGGGAAATTTGCAATCATATATTCCAATGAAAGTTAAGTTGTTTTGATCTGATAATTGTCAGATGTATTTATCTTAATTTGTAAGTTTTTAATGCTAAAGCTCCAAGCTGTTCAGATATAACAGAAGTACTGGGAAATGAGGTACAAAATGCTGGAATTCAAATTAACCAATAAATATATTTTAATATATATCAGCAGGACTCTAGAGGATTCCATTAATGTTGAAAAATAGAAAGGATTTAGGTTAATTTGGTAAGAAGGCAGGTCAGAACGTTTACAACAGTGGCATAGAATTGTATAGAGATGCAAAATTTTTCAAGAGAGCAGAATTTTTTCAAAAACGCTGACTCTAGCTGTCACAGCCCTGCCTTGGTTAAATCCAGTGGAGAGATATGAGGACTTTCTAATTTGCTTTCCCTCTATTTTAATAATAGCTGTGCATAAGTAATTTATGAAAGGCCAACCAGGCAGTGGGCAACAGAAAATTAAACTCATTTTATCTGAAAGCAGGTGGATTTCTATATATCATTAGCATGCATAGAATTCTCACAATGTTATTTCTCATACTGATGGAATGTAACCAAATAATATATGAGTTTTTTGCTTATGCACGAGTGAAATTTTTAGATAAAAGTGCCAGCCCCAATGGCAATTTTCTGCAAAACGAAAACTAATTCTGCGAAGCTTCTTATTACTGGCAAGACTCATTTGGCTTGCATTAGAGACTGACATAAGTGACTTTAGGATTTTACTAACAGATTAGATGAGATGTGCTATATGCAGTAATATCATTAGAGAATGTAGCAGCAAAAGCAGAAGAGTTTGTGGCACTTAAGGACTCTAGCACAAGTAAATTGTTTTCATTTATGGCAAGTGTTTAAATGATTTTTTCTCCTGATGAGAAGATGTTTTAGTTTTAGGTTTCCCTCAGCCTTCTCCGAGACTGAAAAAAAAGCTTCTGCCTGAATTATTGCTTATAGTATTTCACCCCCGATAACAAATCTATTATATATGTCTGCCTTATCACCTGCATCACCTTGAGAGGGGCTAGATTTTTATGAAGAAAACAATACTAAAACGAAATAAATGTGTTGTCAGTGTTATTCAAGGTGAGAGAAGCAAACTACATATTTCTCTACTTGCTGTATTTTCACTATTCGTTAACAGAAATATATTTGGAATCTCTCCACATATCATTCAAAGTATTTTAAAACAGCAACAGATACGCTGCAATCATTTGACTTTAACAAATGCAGCTTTCCCTTTCTTACCTCATAAAAGTCTGTTAGGAGTTTGGTTGTGTTTAGTTATGATACCCAGAGGTGCAACCTGCATAAGACTTTTTCCACTCTTACGTCTTGTTTCAAAATAAATGGGATTTGCCAAGCAGTATTTTTCTCTGAGGCAAGAAAGAGTAAAAGGCCGTGCTAATTCCTATCCCATATAATATAATTTTTTATGATGAGGATGAAGAAACTTTCAATTTTTAACTTTTTTTTAATTCAAGAAGCAATGGTAGTAGCTACTGGGTGTTAGCAGTAACTACTCTTTAGTGGTTGTATTGGCTTGTTCTGCCAACTTTGTAGTTTGCAATATATTTTGTTCACATTTGAATTTCAAAAAAGAGGGAAGATATGGCTGTGTTGTTGGAACCAATAGCACTGACCCAAGTCATATGAGAGAGATAGTCCTTTGTAGCCCTGGCCTATGTGAGGTGACTGTGTCCAGCTGTTCTTAAGCTGTTTATTCAGTTTCTTATATCAGCACTCATGTATGTCACACTTAGATGACTTTTTTATATTACATGACTATTTTATTGGTTTACTTTGATAGCAAAGTTTATATTGTCCTCCACAGTCAGTACTTTTACAGAGCTATCTTGACTACCAAAGGCCCTAAGGAACAGGAAAATAAAACCCTGAGGGAAACTGCATGGGTGTAAATGTAGAATGACTGTGTTTACCTCATCTGGGTATGTAGTGCTCTGCTAAAAATGCTGAGTTTGACCCAGTGTAACCAATATTGAAAACAGACTTGATACTAGAGAGAACCATAAGTTCTCTTCTCAGGGGGAATGCTGGTGTTGGCCACGGTGAGGCAGATGCAGAATACTTCTGCTGGAGGCAATGGATTTCCTTGAGACATTGCTCAGCCAAGCAGGGACGGAGCTCGGCTCTGCTGTGCCGGGGACTCAGCCGGTGTGTTAGATCACAAGGATTAGAGTTCCAGTGGTAACATTCAAATGGACACATTGCAAGGCTCTGCACGTACTCTGGTTCATAAAGTCCCTCCCTGTTGCATTCGTTAGCAAATGTGGAAAAGAGAGAGAAGAAATAACTGAAGAAATAAGGAACCCTGGAACTTCTGTAGAGAGGTGCATGGCCACCTTGCCAGCATCTGTGGGTTTTTAAGCAGGGTTCAGAGATGCACCGAGGTAGGAGTCTAGAGTGAGGAATGAATTAGTTATTAAATTTACAATACTATTTATATATTTTAGTTTCATAAAGCAATTGAACAGTGTTCACACTTTTCTTAGGTGATTGGTCAAAGTCTCAGATACCCACTTAGAAATGTTTTTTCTTAATATAATGTACACAAGGTCAGAAGATACTAGATATGAATGTTATTTACAAAAACTCTATCTATTGTTTACATAGTTTACACAGTAAAGGAAAAGTTCTCACAGAATGAATGCAAGAAGAGAAATTTCCCTGCTAACAGCATTTCAGCATCCACAAGCATCTGCTGAGATCTGGCTCCTGCTGGCACGGGAGAGCTGAGATACAGGGACAGGAGATCCTCATCCCAGATCAGGCCTTCCCCTTTCTGTGCCACCCCTCTGACAAATAAACTGATCAGTGCTAATTCTTATGTGATGCTAGCACATAGCATAGAAACTTAGGACAAGACTGTCTGGAGGATCTTAGACCATTCAATCTGTTTCTTGCAGAAAGTACAAGATGTGTCACATAATTCTGACCACAAATATCTGAAATTCCATCTTAAAGCAAGTTAGATTCTCTGCCCGCACATTCTCTACTGGGAAGCTGATCCAGAACATCCCTCCATGAAAAATTTTAACCAACCAAATATAACAGCAAGTCTGTTCCAGTGTTATCTCCTTCCTTTTTTAACTTTGCTCTAAGTCAATTCTTATAGAAGACCTGCACAGTAGATCCTCAGCTCTGCCCTGCTATTTCATAGACTGCCCAGATACTTCCTGAGTCTTCTGGCATTATCCAATTGTACATTCAAATATCTCTTAGAAAAGCCAGTTCAACTCCTTCAGTGCTAGGAAATGCTTTTTCCTGTATAAAATTCCCATTTTCTAACAGCCGTCTGATACATAAAGAGGGCCTACAAGACAGTCAGAGAGGGAATTTTCACAAGGACGTGTAGTGATAGGACAAGGGGGATGACTTCAAACTGGCAGAGGGCAGATTTAGATCAGGTATAAGCAAGAAATTCTGGACTGTGAGGGTGGTGAGGCCCTGGCACAGGTTGCCCAGAGAAGCTGTGGCTGCCCCATCCCTGGAAATGTCCAAGGCCAGGTTGGACAGGGCTTGGAGCAACCTGGTCTGGGGGAAAGTGTCCCTGCTCATGGAAGGGGGTTGGAATGAGGTGATCTTTAAAATCCCTTCCAACCCAAACCACGCTGTGATTCTGTGATTTGCCTGTGATGCTTTACAGCTTTGTATAGTGAGGGCTTCAGCACCTATGGCCTTAACTGTGAGACTTCTGTAGGGTAGTACAAAGTATTTATCTTGATTATAACAGTGATCAGAGCATCAACAGAAGACAGAAGTGAGAACAGAGTAAGTGGAAAATATGGTGGAAGAACATCAGAATAATTTTGCATTGCAAATGGACTAAAAGAAGGTGTACATTTTTCTCAGTTTCATTTTTATTGTCATATTTTATTCCCTACTCAGAACATCAAAGTCAAAACAAGCACATGGATATGCCTTTATTTACCCCCATTTTCGTTTAAATATACAATATTTGAGGGCATTCAACTATCTGCTTTTTATTTGCAGCCAGCAATCAAAAAGTATTTTCACTGTATTAGCAAAAACTGAAAAATAAATACTATATTTTTAATCTTAAGCGTTTTAAAAATGGAAGGAGATACCACTGAGTGTCAGTAAGTCTAGCTCTAAGTTGCTTGTGTTGACATACTGCTGAAGGCTAAAAACAGCTTATACAGATTTTATTTGTTTATAGGGCAAATTATAAAATGTTCCACTGCAATAAGTAATGACAATTTTTGTCTACATAAATGTGCATGTAAATGTAATGATGTTTGTTGTCATTTCAACATGACTGCCATTATTGAAATAGAAGAGCCAGTACTAATTCTTGCTGTCATATTTCTTAAAAAATGAAAATAAGGCATTTAAAGAAGCGTCAAGGTTTTCAGTGTAGATCATTCATCTCCTGCATGCTCTTAGAATAACACCCTCAGCAAAACAGACAGACAAAAGCTAACTAGAGTTCTGCTCTTTAATCTTTTTAAGAAACATACATTTGAGGATATTTTCCAACTTCAGAGTGTTCTGGAACTCAGCGAGCCCTTAATGAATAAGATGCGAAGTTTTGTCATTGTCTTAGAGGTTGTGTAACCTGGGCACAGGGTAAAAACCTGCAAAAGTCTGCCTTTTATCTCATCAGCCGAAAGAAACCCTTGTCTTTTTTAGCTGAATACTTGGATGTGCCGTGCTGAGCTCTCATGGTGCCCACCTCCTGTGGGACTATCCACAGGATAATAATTGACAACAACATGCAGGCCAAAACCCCCTCGACACTGAGCTTCTGTGTGGTTTGAACATAACGCTGTTTTTGCAAACTCCTTGGAATTTGTTCCTTTTTCCCTCTTCCCTCGTCAATCCTTGCCCATGGCCAGCTGCCTGCAGCACGATCAGGAATGGAACTGAAAAGTACCATTACTAGATAATAATGACTATTTTGAGTAGGTTACATGGCTGAGTAAATTAAAGAGCTGAGAAATCTTGAATTGTAATCTTTCCTCTTCCACCAAAGTGGCACATGACCCCAGGTAGGGCTGGGCAGGGAAGGTGCTGTCAATGGTTTTTTGAAGCAACATACTAATTTTCTGTGCCTAAGTAGCCATGATTTTAAAAGGCCTGAGTATTCACACAGCTTGAAAGCAATTTCAGATTAAAACTGCAAACATGCAGTCTTTGAAACAAGATGCCTCACATGTTCCAGAAATGAAAAGCTGAGTTTGAAGCATTTCCTTTTCCCCATGCCTCAGTTTCCCCCAGGGTCCAGCAGAATGAGACAGAACCTATGACAGGAGGGTCAAAGGGATACCAATTTCTTAATATCTGTGAGAGACTTTGAATATGTGAATGATACTAAATATTACCATGTGCTTTTCCATTCCAGGGGCTCACAAAGTGTGTGCAGTGAGACAGGCAGCCATCTCTGCACCGCACTAGAGCACATTCAAGGACAATTTCTGAAAGGTAGGGGCTCTCTGCATCCAGTGACTTTCTGGAGAAGCAGAGCAGGGTCAGGGATACAGAGGTGTTTCCCTCAGGGAATAGAAAGCTGGAAGATGAAACTTTAGGTTCAGCTGAACCCAGGAGCTCTGTGCTGGGTTCTGTCCAGCTTAATCCAACAGAGCTTTTGCTAGCTATAAAACACATCTCTAAGAGATAAGTAAACACAAATCCAGCAAGCCACGCAAAGTTATGAGTCTTATTTTGGGGGAACAGTTCTGATAGAGGTCCTACACATAGCTCTGATCATAAAACTCAGGAAAAATATTGGAAAAGTTTTCTTCTTCCCTTTTAAATTGATTGACTCCCCAGACACTGCTTTAATTATTCATGCAGATGATGCGGTGTTTTGTGCCGCGGTTTCTGGGAATGCAGCACCACGGAGTGCTCCCTGATTGTTACTGTCATCACAAACTGCCCACCATCCTTCGTCTTATTTAAATTTAATTCCAAACACACCACTTCATGCTTTATTATCTCACAACAGCAATTGCATTTGGCCCTTTGATTCATCTGTGGAGAATGCATTATGAAGCAAAGCATAAATATCATAAAATGGTTAGTTCATGGGGCTTCTAATTTCAGGAACATCACAAAATGCTAATTCATAGACTTCATACTAGCACAAAAAATATATTTCAGTGGATGTCGTGAGGGTAAATCCCTGCTTTCGTCCTTCACTTGGAAAATGCTACAGCTTAGAGAAACTTAAAAGCTCTAATAAAACTTAGAGCAAACTAACTTGCTGGAGTGTTCAGCTACACTTCAGTGTATTCTGAGTTTAAAAAAAAAATGTAAAGAGCCTTCAAAATAGTCCAGACAGGAACTAAAGTAAAGAAAGGACAGGTTGCATTTTCTTCTCTTTTACCTGTCATATATTGTGGGGTGCAGTCGTTTCCCTGCTGGTGCAGTTCTTCTTAAAAAGTGGCAAAACTGTGCCTACCAGGTCATTTCCTAATTGTAATGGCACTGAACCACAGCAAAATCAACTCAGTTTTACCAAGTGCTGCTCAAGAAAGAGGAAAGCCAGTGGCTTTAGGCAGAAGCATTTCCAAGTGGGGACTGTATGGCTGAGGCAGGAAGTCTGGGCTGGGAGAAAAGAGTGTATTGAATAGAAAAACATGAAATACTCTGCTTACAAACACCACTTCTGTTCAGTGCTTTTTCACTTTATGGTGTATGTGTGAAAACATCATCCACAGCCGTTGCTCCATCGATTTTTCCCTATTTTCAAGTATAACCCATTTTGGAGATGCATGGACTAGGCAGATACGTAGGTTTATTTTGGCTTGAATGTAACACCATAAATAGCAGAGAAAGTTTAGGCACGATTTCCCAGCTGTTAGAGGCGAGTGTGGGGTGTGCCTGTGTGCAGGAACAGGGGATTGAGGCAGGCTGGAAAGCTGCCTGGGCTGGCTCCAGCTTGGACGGCCAGAACTTACACAGCCCATCAATAGGTGTTAGTGCCTTGTTGGAATTTATGGAGTGATCTTTGCAGATCGTTTCCTTTTCAGCAGTTACCAACCCAGGACGCTGAGTGCAACATTTCAATTTTCTGAGTCATTTGCACGTAATTCCTCTTTTTCTGCGTTTTAACCAATATGTCGTGATATTTGGTTTTTGTACCTTCCCAGCAGCAACCAAAGGTCATTTCTGTGACCATGAAAAGCCCTGTCCATACTGAACAGCTCAGCGTGAGCTAAGTGAATTTAGTTCACTTGGAGAAAGCCCGAGTCCCTGGGACTTCTGCCTGCTGCCCTGAAGGAGCAACCTTTAGAGCATCCCCAAACACGTCACACTCCTCATGTCTCCTTTGGTCCACTCACCTGCCTTGTGAGGATGGAGGTTGCATTTCAGTTCTGTTGGCTATCTGTCTCTGTTGATGGTGGGAAATTTGGGGCTTAAAGATCCTTTGCAACCAGTGAGAGACTTGTTAGCTTCTGCTTTTCTTGTCCATTAATTATAAAACATTTCTAAAATCAGAATGAAACAATTTTGTTCCACAACAAAATTTGTCAAGTGTTTTTGTGTCACTTTCCATGTCTGGTAACTGGCACAGCAAGTTCAGCCTGTTGGATGTGTGTATGGATGTGGTTCTCTCAGAAAAAGACAGCAAATTTACCTAATTAGTTCATATTTCTGGAAGTATAAAGTAATGAAGTAATCTGCTCTTAACTATAATTTTAACATTAAACTTAACATTTTTTCTAGCCTGTGCTCAGAATTACTTGAAAATTAAAGAATTTAGATTATTGACTGGTGCAAATTGAACCTCCTTTTGCTGGGGTGCACAGAGATTTATTGATTTGTTTTAGTGAGGATATAGTTCATTGTCTCTCAAGGCTGTTTATGCAGCAGGACCATTGAATTCCTCAGTAAGAATTCTGATAAAAGCACATCTACTCCTGCTCTCCTGCAGGCAGTTGTATTTATACATGTAAGTAGGAAAACACTAGCTAATCCAACTTTTTTTTTTTTTTTTAAGTGGAGATAATAGCAACTGGAATAGGGAAGAAATGAGATCTTGCACCTAGCACAGGCAGCGCTATTTTTTTTAGATTTTGGATCATGCTTGCTTAGGATCAGAACATTTCTTTGTGTGATGTGGCAACCTTGATTTTTGTACTGGCTATCAAAACTGTTGAGTTTGTAATTTTAGTCTCTACAAATCGTCGTCATTATTTACTCTTAGATGAATAATTTAGATATGTTACTTTTACGACGACTGGAAGGAAAATTGAGTCTGTATCTCTAACACCAGCAGAGAGTTTGTAAATTGTATTAGGATGGAGTTTCTGAAATCCGGTCAGTGCTGTAGATTATTTTATATGTGAATGGAAAAAGGTGAAGTATATTTATTGCAAGGTGCATTTAAATTTTCAAACCTGTAGGTAAACTTTAACTTCTTAATATTAATAGCATTGCATTGGTAGGAAAACAAACTTGCTCACCTTGTGTTTTTATATTTTCTTTAATTTTGGATATTGCAAACAACATAGGCATGGAAAGCCGTAATAGCCCATGATTTCTAATATTGAGTAAAGCACAAATATAAAATATACTTGAAGCTCAGCTCTAAGTAGATTATAAACATTTAATATAGAATGTTATCATAATATTCAGAGCACCAAATTGCAGACTTCTGTCACCCACTTTCAGGCATGCTTCTGAAGATCATAGTTAATTCTGCTGATTTATGGTAATGCTGTAGCACTATCATATGCAGCATCAGAAACCACTAACAAGCTTAGTATAAGCTTGGACTGAAATGGTTTGAGGTTTAAATTTCTGTAACGATTATAAACTAGAGGGAGTGAAATCCCACTTCAGCAAAAAAATAAAAGTGTCTTGTTACAATTCAATATTGCATCCTCTCTCTCCCCCTCTCATTCCAACCCCCCTACTTTCTCTTCTCTCTTTAGCTTCTCTGAGGAGCCATATTTGAGAAAAGTAATTTTAAATTGTGACTGGCATTTTTAAATTTAAAAATAATCCTTTTTGTATGGTAATGCGCTTTATAATTAGAAGACACAATGCTAGCATTTATTAGAAGTAGAAAAAAAGCTCAGCTGAAAAGTATTAAAATCAACTAGATTTTTTTTGCCCATTTCATTTGAAATGATAGCTATTTATAAAACAAATCTGATGAGTTTGCCAACCATTTCCATAAACATTTTAATAACATGTGTCATATTTGACTGTCTGAGGGATACTATGGACTGCAATTACCATAAATCTGTTTCAAAACTCACTCTGAACATAGGGTTAATAGGAAGATATTATGCAAAGAGAAAACATTATGAACTAGAACTTTAAAGAATGTAGATCACAGTGCTGTTGCTCCAAAATCCAGTCAAAGGAACTGCATTAACCTGGAGCTGTTGGGAATCTACCTTTGGTTGTTTTCTGCACATGCTGGGCTCCTCTCTCCTGTGCCTTTGTGAGAGCTGTGCTCAGGAGCCATTTCTGGTAAAGGGCTGATGCTCTACTGCAAATACAGAACTTCAGGAACTTTGTCATTGGTTTAGACAATATACTGTCATTTTCGAATTCCAGATTCCCCACTCTCATCAGCCAAAATTGCTTTTTCTCTCTCTAGCCATATGAAAATGTAAAAATTGCCCAAGGTTTTAAAATGTTTATGTTGTGGACATCAAGTTTGAAAGCAACAATCAAACAATGATTTCTGAATACCAAACCTTAAAGAAGGATGGGTTTAAGTTATCTCAGTTTGGGCAGGTAAAAATATTACGAAGCACCACTGCCTTCCCTCCCACCCCCCAGTGTTGTCATTCATCAAAATTAAGGTCAAGTAAAACATTGCAAGGAAACCCAGCTACATTCCTCCTTTTTTTTGTGAAGCTTTTACTGAACTGATTGTTCTACCTTGGTGCAACGTATTTGATTTTGTAGAGTTCTGTTGTTTCCTATCTATTAGAAAACAAATCATTAGGAAATATCAGTGATGACTTCATTATATTGGGTCAAATTCAGATATAGCTCTTTATGTCAATGGGAAATTTCTGAAGGCAAGGAAAAAATCATTATCAGTTCTTTGCAACTTATGGAAGCTGAGCCACATCTTGTTTACAGTAATCCTACTTGTACCTCCATATTGCTTCTTTAATTCCAAATGCTTAAAAAGAGATATTGTGAGTTAAACAAAGCTCCTAATCATTTTTACTATCACCTTTTTGCAAGTAAATTGTGTAGAATTTTTCATCTGAGTCCAACAGTAGCTGACTGTCTGGCGATGAGTTTTGCCTTCATCATGGGGAAATTGGTGGAGCCACCAAACACGTCATATGATGGGAGTCCACAAAAATCATGGGCTCAAACGCTTCAGCACATCTCCTGTCCAAAGAGGCACATGGAATCCAATCCACTGCCTGTCTCTTGAACAGCTGAGAAAGGGAATCAGCTCTGCTGGGATCTGAACCTGTGTCTCCAACTCCTTCAGTTGCTTTGCACCTCCTGCCAAGGCTACTAATGCGTCCAATGGCCAAAGGTTTTACTGTAAAAATGGATCTAATGGGTCCTGTTTCCTTTTCTCCATCAGCCTAGCAAGAGATGTGAGAAGGAAGCCACTAGGTTCTGTAAGATTTGGGAGGGCTCATCATCCGGTGCTGAAATACTGACTCCACATGCTACAGCTTTCTTTTCAGGATGTCACTCTCCCGCCTCCACACTCACCACCAAACAAACATAGAAATCTACTACTGTTCTCCCCATGCACTCCATTTTCTTCCAATCTGAGAGCCATTTGTGTGTATAATTGAAAATTAGCAGTGCAGCTGTTTGAAGAGAGTAATTTATCACAGCACATTGTTCGCTCCTGACACTTTAGACCTGGCTCTAACAAGGCAGTGGTTGCTGGGGGTTGAGCTGCAGAAAGTGATTCGGCTGTAATGCCGCGTTTCCCCTGCTTTGTTGCTAATTGTAGCCTCTTTTTCTCCATTGAATTGGGAGTTGAGTAAAAGAGCTTGTTTGCTCTGTGCGACGAGGCTGCCAGGGCCGCTTGGGCTATTATCACAAGATACTCTTGATCTTTTGAAAAGCAGGAAATAGAATTTTTCTCCAACAGGGAAAGTAATTTGCGATGCGTCCATTAGTTCTTCATTAAAGCAAGATTAAATTGCACGGCAAATCACATCTGTGTTTGGATGATTAAAGGGTGGCATTTTAGAGGCCAAAACTAATTACTAGCCAAAATGAATGGGAGTGAAAAAACAGTCATGTTTTTACATTAGATAGTGTGGCTTGTAATTAGATTCAAGCTAATTCCACTATTTCTTCTCATTTAATGAGATGAGCCTGTCCTCATCTTTTTCTAGGCCATGCTAACAGCCCCAAATGTATAATTTTGATAATACTGAGAGTTTACTTTATTGAAATTTCTTAGCTACCTGCCACAAGTGACTGTTCTGTCTAGTGGTGCTTCATTATACATCAACACAAGCTACTGTGCATGGCCCAAGCAACATCTCAAGCAATCTCTGTACATTTATACACATGCACATTTACATAGCTGTGAGTTTGTGTGTCTGTATATGCACACACATATATAAATATAATGCCCATGGTATGTGCATATATTCTCGTGGAATGAATACAGAAATGATTGAAAGAGCGTGGAAGAAAGGAAGGTAGCTCTTTCTGTATCCAGAAACTACAAATCTCCACATAAAATTCCTTTAATTGTGGAGGTTTGTGGACGTAGTTTTTCTTTAGGCATGAGAAGAAGGAGGTAAATAGGGGCATCAAGTGGTGAGTGATTGAAATAAAACTGTTATTTCTTAAATCTAAAACTAAATGAGGTTTTGCTGGTTATTATAGCAATAACTCTTAGTAGACCATTGGAAGTGACAGTAAATTCTAAATAGCCTAGTAATTAATTGAATTTAGGATATATTATGTTCCTAAGATCAACATTTGTTGTTTCTCATAAAGAGATACTGCCAATGAAATGTGGTGCTATTTCTTCTCTTTTTGGGTCCCTGAAGGAAGGAGGTGTAAAGGGCCACAAATTGGATGACTGTGAGGCCCAGAGTACAAATATTTTCCCTTGTTTCTTCTTCTCTGAGATTTTCTAGAAAACAGTAGGTTTTTAACAACAGGTTTTTTAACAATAGTTACCTGTTTCATAAAATTTCATTGTAGTTACTTCCTGAGAGAGACCCAGACATGGCCAAGTGTCTGTTCATAGACCTCTGGTAAACATACTGCTGGGGGGTGTTGAGAGGTAACTTCAGTGGGCAGAGGGGGAGAAAAAGTTCAAAGACTAATTTATAGTAGGCCTGTTCTGCAAAATCTTCTGGCTGTTGGTTTATTTTTGTGAGCTAATTATGGGTATGTTAATACCTTTAGTGGAAGTGTATAATCAGTCAATTGCAGGGACTTAAGTACCCTCTTTCGAGCATATATTTGATGAATAAGTGGAGTGTGTATTTCCTTTTTCTTCCAGTTCCCAAATAGGTTTTTTTTAGAGATCACCAATGCCATTCTAAATGGAATTTGCCTTTGTCTATCCTTACTATTCCCTGAACCTTTGCTGTTGGCCACAGTCAGGAGACAGAACTACAGAAGAGACCTTTCATTCAGTCCAGGCTGGCAATTCTTATGCTCTTGGCACTCTCTGGTGGATTAGTCACTGCAGGATGCCCCAAATAGACCACCATGACGGACCTGTGAAAAGGCTATAAACTAATTTATAATGTAGAGCTGTACTTCGATAAAGAACTCACTTGAGCAATATCATAGAGTTCCCATTACCTTCAAAATTCTCTTCATCCTCAGTAATTTATTAAAGCATTTTTTCCTAACTTTCCTTTCCATGCCTTACTGTCTCCTGAGAAACTTAGAAGAGTCAATTGTGGTCCATTTGTTGGCTGCATTATTTTCACTGGATCATTGATTTATATTCACTGTATCAGATTTCCATTAAAGATGATAGTTCTAAATAAGAGCCATGAAACTGCCTGCTGGCACAATACTGCAGAAGCTGAGCTTCATGACTGCAAATTGAAAATAAAGTTACAGAGAAGTCAAGTTCCCCTCGACCATGGAGTCCTTTCCTTCTTCTTGCTTAAGAACTTTCCAACAATTTAGCCAAAGGGGCTGGCTTCATTGTGTTTGCCCCATGACAGTTCTTCTCAGAGATTGCTTGTAGCTGCTTCCCCAATCTGCTAGTTGTTGCTTTTGTCTCATGAGGCTTCCAACGTGAATTTGGGGTTTTTTCTTAATTTTTTTTGCTTTTTTGTTTTTTTATTTGATTTTATTCTGATAAGAATGAGATTTTAGTGACTCAGGTCTCCACTATGTATTATTTCTGTTTCCCTGGAGATTGGTTTCGTGTTCTTGATTAATGAATGTGAAACTCATGGCTTAGTTTTAAAGATTATTTAATATCAATGTAATAATCAGGAGTTGCACTTGGCACAATTTTAAACAACATTTTAAAGCTATAGTACTATTTTATTACACGTATAACATAATATCGACATTACATCTTTCTGCTGCAATTCACATAGATCAATAACAGATGAAAAGCTTTGTATTTTGAGAGTTTAATCTAAAATACTTTTCTCTGTTCTTTATAAGTTGTAGGGACCCATGCCATTGCACCTGCATTTGAATTCTCCTAATTACAGGGAATCTTGCTTGCTAAAACGATGAGAGAAATGTGTCCATTTATCATTGCTGGTACCCAGAAGAACTATGACTGACATTCCTGCAGGTATTCTGGCAAGCTAAAAGGCTTCTTACAGCTAATAGGAGTGGCTAAGATTCATTTGAAGACAGAAGGGTTCTATTTTGCTCTAAAGACAATTTATATTTTCTAAATTGGGGATTGCAGATTTCAAAACTTTTCTGAGCCCTCTGCTGACCTTGAACACTTCCTGCAATAATGGAAACGAAGTCTGCAATAACAAGCCTTACATACTGCTTCAAAATCACATATCCTGTACTTTTGGCTTCCTAACATATTCCCTTAAAACAGTTTATGCAGCTGTGGTGGTTTAACCCCAGCCAGCAACTGAGCCCCGCACAGGCGCTCATTCACTCCCCTGCAGTGTGATGGGGGAGAGAATCAGAGGGTAAGGGTGACGTAAACCCATGGGTTGAGATAAAGACAATTTAAAAGGAAAGCAAAAGCTGCATTCTACAGCAAAGCAAAACAAGGAATTCATTCCCCACTTCCCGTGGGCAGGTGTTCAGCCATCCCCAGGAGAGCAGGGCTCCCTTCCTCCTAACAGCGACTTGGGGAGACAAATGCCATCACTGAACATCCCCTGTTCCTCCTTCCTCCCCCAGCTTTACGTGATGAGCATGATGCCACATGGGCTGGGATATCCCTTGGGTCAGTTGGGATCAGCTGTCTCAGCTTTGTCCCCTCCCAATCTCTTGTGCCCCCCAGTGCCCTCGCTGATGGGATGGGGTGAGGAGCAGGCAGGGCCTTGGCTCTGTGCAAGCCCTGCTAAACCATCCCTGAATTACCAGCACTGTTTCCAGCACAAACCCCAAACACAGCCCCATACTAACTATAAGTTTTGCTTAGCAAACATCCAATGCATGCAAATAATTGTCCAAATAACTTCGCTACGGCGGCTGAAAAGCTCAAGAGAGGATGAGATACAGGTAATAATTTTTTTATCCATAAACAGAGGATCCATAAAAAGTTACAATTAAAGTAATAGTAAAAGGCCAGATTATCTTCCTTCTCCATATATATAAAGGTCAATCATTCAAAGTCTCCAGCTATTTCTGATTGTTATCCAGAGAAAGAAGCATAACTGTTAAGATGTTAACACCACTACATATCACTGTATGTATACACATATAATTAGAGAAATCTTTGCATGTGAAGACCTTACAGTCTAAGGGAAGATAAATATATATGAGATTAGTAGATCACTTGATTTATTCAAAAGATTATCAATTCACACAAAGTTACCATGTTTCTGATGGGAGGAATAATATAATCATAGAATATACTGAGCTAGAAGGGAGATAGCCAACAGAGGAATTGGTAACAGCGACTTCTTAGTCTTCTTCATCATCATAAGTATTTGTATGATCGTGTCTGTAGGATCGTGAGAAGTTTGGTCATAGCCCAAGAAATACTGTGAGCTGTGAAGAGGAAGTTGTAAGAAAAGAGAGTTGATGGCCTGTGGCAGGAGGAGAGGATCTCTGGGCAAAGATAGCAGGAGTGGTAGGAAGAGGTAGAAGAGATCGTGAGGACTGCAGCTGTAGCAGGACAGAGACAAGAGTTAGCTGGAAGCAAGGAGGGGGAGCCAGCAGCATGTGACTCTCCAGCCAGTGTTTGCTGCCATTGATATTGCAAAAGAAATCTCAGGAATAAAATTTTATTTGAGGCAGAATAATTTATCTAAGTCATGATCTTGGCATTTGGTGGAGATGCTATAATTATAAAAACTTGATGAGATCTTCCAGCAACAAATCCTGTACGACGACAAGTAATATTCAGGTCACACTTCTCCTTTGAAGTTTTAATGGCCACTACAATTTTATGTTAGTCACTCACTCATGTTTGAAGTAGGCGTGCAAAGCCTTGGCTGTCTCCATTTGTCTATAACTACTTTAGAAGCTTCTGAAGGCACTGAACTCATAAAACTGCAGGCTTCAAAGGGCTTATTCAAAGATTCCATTCTGCTGCTGCCATTTATCAAAGGGGCACTTTTAAAATATATAGCTCTTTATAATAAAATATTTTTTAAAATATAAACCTGACAGTGGGGATGATTAAAACAAAATCTCCATTGGCTTCAATGGCAGCAGACTGAGTTCCATACCTTTAAATATAATATTTATATTTCTACAAATAATGTTATAGTCAAGCAAGTTGCTAATATAATGAAGCACAATTCATTTTCCCCTCTTTTTATTCCCCCCCCTAATAATTTTTTGGAACTTCACTGTGTGTTTAACCTTGAACTTTAAATCAAATTTTAAATTTAACCCCACAATACAGAAAAGGATTGTCTCTCCTAGAGAAAATAGAAACTCACTATTTCTAAGCAGAATTAATTCCATTTTCTGATGCAAACCTGAAGAATCAGTAGAATGTTGATGTTAGATTGTCATTTATTAAAAAATTAAATCCTAATATATTTTATTTTGTCTTGTCATTTATAAATTCCATGATAGATCTTTCTGAGTTCTAGTACATGATTCTAGATAAATCACATGACACTGAGTTATTTTTTAACCCGTTTAAACAGGAATACTTACCTACATGACATTCACAGGACATGCTCTCCTGTCCAGTCCTGTTCCCCAAAACCCAGCAGGACACTTTCCATTGACTTTATTAGATCAGCCCTTTAACTCCTCATCTTCTGTGAAGGATCACGGCCTGTGGGCAAAGCGGTAGCTGATGCCTGTGAAATGGGTATGATATCAGCCAGCAATGACTTTAGAAGTGCATCTTTAGGGTTATAAAGTGCTTCTACTCCTTCCTTAATCCAGCTCGGTGCCTTGTTTTGTTTGCTCCAAGAGAGGACATCATAACATCACATCTGTTGCCATGGGAATGGCTGTGATTTTGCAAATTCAGCTTTGTGTCTTCATGAAATCAGACAGAACAAAAGACATGGGCAATAGGGGAAAAGCTCTTGCTTAAGAACAAGGGCAATTTGATTCTAAATACAAGCCTAAACCCTTTGTCTTCAGTGGGGTAACTCCCCACCAAGCACCTTTCGAAGTTACTCCTTTTCTGTTGTTACAAGGTTCCCCTGGTTGCTTTGGGAAGGGAATTCCAGATCCAGTCTGCTTGAACAGTGCTGCCAGAGTGGCCTGATTGGAATCTCTGGACTCATGGTATAACTAAACAAAGATAGAATGATGATAATCATATTGTAAACACAGGTAATAGCATTTTGCTTTTCCTAGTCTGGAGTAATTCCCTCATCTTTCCAATTACAAATTACTTTATTCTGAAATAATTTCTCTGGTTTGGGTAACAATCATTTTTCTAAAATAAAATTATTACTATTTTAGACTAAAATTCCCTTTGACAGAAAATATACTGGAATACTTAAATGATACCTGGTAGATGCCCTGTTTACACAAAACTTCAGAATGTGGACTTTTTAAACAAGTGTGTCAAGCTATTTTTTTTCTTTTGCAGTAGCATTGTTGCTTTAATTAATTTAACAGAGGAAGAAATTTGAGGATTGCACTGCATCTACCAATCATTGTTTCCAAAGTGTTATTTTGACTTCCTAGCTATTCCTGGAATACATAGTCCTGCTTGGAAATCCATGACTCTGTTAATGGTCTGCTTTAGAAGTAACACGATTGCCAATCAATAAAAATTGGCATAGATGATATTTGAGAAATACAGACAATCCCTGGTCTCCGTAGTTTGGTTCTGAAATATCAGGGTAAATGATGGGCTTTCTGGGAGTGCTGTACAAACTTCTGGTTCATCTTTGCAGAACCATTTAGGAAGGTCAAAATAATGATATAGTCCTGCACCTAATGTCTTCAACTGGACTTGTGCACCAGTTAAAGAGTTTACCTCTGTCTGGAGAGGGATTTGAATGATTTTTTTCTTTTTTTGCCAGATAGACAAAACTAAATTCCCTGAGTCTTACAGTCTTACTTTTGAAATAATTTTGACAAACTACTGGAACTCTAGGCCTCTTTCCTACACACACAATGAGACCCTTTATAGTAAAATTGAGGTATTTATTTGAAAATCCGAAGTTTTGAATTCTGCAATAAGCCATGAAAGGCCCTCTCTGGGAGACTGACAGTATTGTGAATGCTGAATGCCCTCCCCTACTTCCCCCTCCCCACATGTTATTAAACCAAAGATGTGCAACTTTGGTAAACTCTGGGGTACAAGCTGTGACTTGTTACTTTGATGAAAAATCTGAGGTGGAATTTATAATCTGTTCATGACAGAATTTGATGACAAAGGGGCTTGGTTTTAAAGTGGGACTTATCCAAATTTCCTCAGCTGTTCCGTGCAGTTGCAGTGTAGTGCTGGAGATGTGGATGTGCCGTAGCTGTGCACACTTTCAAGTTCCCCTGAAGTCCTGTCTGAAAATCAGCCTGTGCGTTGTGGTGCCTCACAGGCAAGACCAGGAGAGCACACGGGCTGATTCCTTCTCTGGAGGCTGTTGCAGTTTAGACCTTTACGCAGTCAGAGAAAGAACAGGATTGTGATTTTTTGTTCAGTGGTTTCATTTCCAACCACTGCAGCCAACAATGTCTTCTTCAACCATCAGTCATAGGATAAAGTACTGAAATAATCCCAGGGGTGGGAGGTGGCACTTTTTTTTTTTTTTTTGCTATACAGTGGTTTTTAAGGGAAATGTATTTCAAAGCACCTTTGATCAGCATTATTACTTCTCAAAAATACTTTATTTCTATAATAAGCTCTTGAATAAGAGCACTGATTCTTATGGTTTGAACCTGGCTAATGAATCTTTGTAATGTGAGGTTGATCAGACCAAATATTTATGGTAGAAAGAATAAGGAGGCCAAAGCAAAACATTGCAGTGAATTGACTGAATATTTTGAGAGCTACTGAAAAAGTCTTCTTTCCAAAAGGTGGTGTTAGCAAACAGGTACAGACCTGAACTGCAGTCATTAGAAATGTACACCTTGGCACGAGTGCAGAAAACAAAAAGGTAAAAAGAAGGACAAATTGGTTTTCAAAATATGGAACAACTCTAAAATATTTCAAAACTACTCCATGAAAAGGGGTGCAATAGTGTATCTAGCTAAGCTGGCATTATTTTATTAAAACTCAGCTTCAATTTTGCTGTGTTTATTTCAAGCCCAAAACCACTGTAAAGCTGATCTTTCCCATTTATAGCATTTTTTCTAATAAATTGTACCACCTTTCTTCACTTTGTGTGATTTACTTACGTAATGCAAACATGCACCACTCAGGAAAAATTGTTGAGGTATAAGAGCAAAGCCACGTCTGAACAAACAGCTCGAGGACAAAGCTGTGATCACATGGGAGCAGTTCTCGCTGAGGCTCTAAACACATTTTCAAAGCAGGATTTTGTACCTGATTAGTTGCTGTATTTAAATTTCCAAATAAATATTGGTATTCAGTGAAAGATAATTACTAGAGGCATTATGAGTCTGAACACAGTGTCAAAAGCAAAGGCTATGCTTGTTTAATAATGTAAGCAGAATGGGAACCCTTATGTCTGAAACACTTTGAATCACATCACAAGAAGATGGAAATAGCACCTAAAATGATGCAATGGGGATCCAGCGGGAATCTGGATGGGATCTTCCCTGCAGAATCAAACTATCAACTCTGTGCATTGGGCAGGCCGCCTCTGCTGATCAGGATTTGAATGCTTTTCTTAAATCTCTTAAGCACTTTGTAAAGTTCTTTGTGTGTTTTTAGCAAAAGATAACACATTGACATAAATTCCATTGCGCTGAACTGTTAACAGCAAGAGAAAGCTAAGTTGTCAAAATCATACTTACTGAATAAGTTCAGACATCTCCTAAGTTAAAAATAACTTGCTGTTGAAAAAACAAGACACAAAGATAGTGGCAGATACCCTGAGTGCATTTTGAAATGCAGAAGCATTCTTATTTAACTAATTAAAAAAGGCATTACTCTGAGTAGAACCAACTTAGTAAAGGAGATCCAGAAGTGTTACATCCATTCTTAGTAGATATTTTTTCCCATTTTTCTCTTCGGCCTTAACCAAGCCCAGCTGTTAAAAGCCATCAAAATTCCCTGATTGAATATTTAGAAGAAGTGATTATCTCTGAACTGCTTCTGTGAAGTAAAACTTATTAGTCTTATAGTTTGAGAGACAGCCTGTACTACACATATCAGGGACCAAATGTCAGGAAAGGATTAACAAACCACACAGAAGTTGTATTCACTGGAAAATTTATCAGAGCACCAAAAGAAAGTTGCACACAAGGTGAGCCTTTAAAAAAAGCCATTCCACTCTAGGTAGCTGCTGGTTTTACATTCCTCTCAGGCTGAAGCTTAAGGACAGTATATGGCACAGGAAAAAACCTTCTGGAAGTTACAGAAACAAATTATTGACCATTTTTTAAATCTAAAAAAGAACAAAAACCCCTCAAGAAGCTTGTATAGGATGAATCTGTCTAAGAGTGGTGCAATCTCCTGTTCAATTCTCATCTTAAATACTTAATTAAAATAGAATATGCTGAATAACAAAGGCTCATCTTAATTTGGCCTAGATGGGATTCCATGCAAGGTCATAGATAATGGATTACAAGTTGAGCAACTGCCTCAATTTTGTAATTCTCTATTATATCAGTGGAAGTATAACATACCCTGGCTTTTGTGGTCACAAGTACTAGAAGAAAATGCAGCATAAATACCAGAGAAATTGGTGGGGAAAAAAAAAAGCATCAACAACATAACAGCTTTTTCTTAAAGAGATTGTCACTTATTAGAATTGCCAGACCTGAGACCTGTGGATGAAGGAAAAGAAGTCACCAATGCCTAACAAAAACAAGAATCTCCAAATGTTGTCACCACAGACCAAAGAAAGAGTGGTAAAAATGACCCCTGTTTCTAACCAGAAAACCCCCTCAAGATAAATTTCAGACAGTGCTTGCTAACCTAAGGCAGATAACAGTCCATTCTTATAAAAGTCAGGTGTTGTCATGCACTCCTGGGTCAGTTTTACAGGAAAGATTGAAGTTCCTTAGACAAAGCTCAGTCTACGAGGGCATGGACAGGATGAGCAAGAGGTTATAGCAACTACTGGAAGCACGGATTATGTGCTTCCACTGGTTGTTATAACTCCCTTACGACAAAGTAAGGTAGTTTACACACCTTTTTTTACATGGTTATTCAGATATAGCTAAGGTTGGAAGATAACAACCCGTTACCAATGCTTTTGTTATACCTTTAACACCAAGGCCATTTCTAAGCTTGCATGGAATATTTTCCTTGCATAATCTCCCACAGCAATCACTATTCAGGGTGGTGAAGACTTCAGGAGACTGCTTTTTAGGCCTTTTCTTACACCAAGCAATTTTTATATCTGCCTATCCAGCTTGCAAAGTTCCTATCCACGGCTTTCCCGTTCTGTTAAATTTTTGGGAAAGTCCCAAGGCTCCCCTTTCCTTCATTATGCCAGACACCATGGATGTCCTCCCAATGCCTGCACATGGCCAGATCTGAGTCCTTCCTTCCAGCCCCACAGGGACCTTCCATCCCTACACCACTCGCTCTTCACACTTTGTACATGTCGGACCCTTATGGCTCTTCCCTCCAGACTCCTTTCCCACCATTATTAATTCTCCTGTTTCTGCAATGAGAAGACAAGCAGGGATGAGATATTTTGTTGTCACACTGCATGCTGTTAATAGCTTTGATCTGTGGACAATTACAGATCCTATTGTAGCCTCTGGGTCTGCCAGCTCAATATCTGAGCTTCATATATTCCCTGTTTAGCTTTTTTTCTCATTTGATTCTGCTTAAATCTGTAAATACCTATGACTTCATGCCTAGGATGTTCTTTGAGAAATGGTGGAGCTGATTGGATGTATTATTCAAAAGTTTCCATGTTACAGCCTAAAAGACAAACGACACCAACCTGAGAACAAAACCCTGCTCCGTTTGGCTCCCTGTTATCTGCAGTAGCTTTCCTGGGGGGAGCTATTTGGAGGATGTACAGAAGCATGTGTGACTTTCATGTTGCTATCGAGGTGAGACCATTATACCAAGAGCCGTGACGAGTTTTCATAAAGATAGTTTGAAAAGACAAAACCAGGACATTGGCTTTGCTTCACAGGTGGGTGAAAGAAGGCAAGGGGCACAGCCAGAGGAACGAGGAACCAAGAACAGCCAGCCAGAGAAAGTTCTGTGATCAAAGTCCAAGAAAAGGTGGGTTTTTTCATGAAATTTGCCATTAGAGAATTAGAGATATTGAGGAGGCCTATGTATTAAATTCCTGAGTTTTGAGGCACTGTAATAGAACTGTCAAACAAAGATATAGAAAGTGCCACTGTTTCCACGAGACATGACAAGCTAAGGATTCCCAACAAAGTAAGGCCACCTGAAGAGGGATAATGAAAGTGATTACATCAGCAAAGAGGAAGGAACAATCCAGGTAAAGAGTTGGTGGATGTTTGATCTTGGAGGGTTGCTGTTACCTCCAGTGCAGTCATCCAAAGCCGTCTAAAAATTAAATAGGCTAAAAGAACAAGAATGCCTAGGATTTCTTCCAGGAATTTCTGTAGTTACCTACTAGGCATCAAAGGAGACTTCTTTTGAACCTTCAAATATACAAGGAGGTCACATGCATTAGTGACTGCAGATTTGGTAACCTATTATTCATTATTTTCTTTTATTGATTGTTTTACAGTCCCCAAGGCTTGTGTGTTGCTTTCTGTGCCACCAAAAAAAAAAAAAAAATCTGTAAAATCTTGAGGTTTTTTTACAGGAGTAACAGCAACTGTCTCTCCTTATTAATGACAATAGCAGCCTATTTTTTTCCCTATTAATTCTAATTAGGGGGTCTCACATGAATGTTAAGTCAAATTTTTATAATGAATGATGTCTTGAAACCAAAAAGGAAAGACAGGTAGATCTAATATAATTTCTTATTTAAAGGTGACCTTTAAAAAACATAAAGTTGCAACAAATTAACCGCTTTGTTAATTTTTTTAAAACAGAAAACATGATGACATCCCATACTCGGGTTATGCTGGCATTCAGGACAAAGAGACAAGCCAAAGCAATGAGAAAACTGTGGAAAGGTAAGGTATCACCCACAGATATAAATAGCCACTAATTAAACAGATGCAGTTAGAAAAATAATCTACTTGTTTTGTAACTCTAGGTGGCAGCAGTGGCGCAAAATAGAGAAAAATGTACGGTCATGATTATACTTGCTCCCTGTTAATACAAAATCCATTAATTAAATACTGCTGATGCTGTTGCATGACACAGTGTTACTTTTACACTCTAGATGGCAGCAGCATCACAAAATACGGAAAAATAAGATTTAATTGTATTCATGCTGTGTCTGAGAATGCAGCCCCTTCAAGTTTTTGGAGGTTAAAGTTGGAGAGGTCTAAATGCAGATTTCCTGTAGGCATTTCCCACCACAAAAGAAGAAAAAAAGCCCTAACAGTGACTGTTAAATATCATGTACAATTAGAGGTAAATCACTCCTGAGGCAAGGAGATGTTTTGCCATTCTGGGTTTTCCTAATGGAGAACCGATGTGCAGAAAACATAAATGACAGCACCTCTGCAGGTGAGTGTAGTATAGTGATCCTAAAAATCTGTGCATGTGCACAGCTGCCATGCTTTTGTGTGTGAGGAGAATTTGTGAGGAGAATTACAGCTTTTGCCAGAGAAGGCAGTAACAGAAACCATAGCGTGGATTCAGTCTTTCAAGTGTAAGTTTTTGCACACCTCAGTTGACGGGGACTTCATGAGCTTAGGGCTGCATCAAAGGACGTTGAGGTGAAAAGAAGGCATTTAGAAGATACAAAGTTTTGGTAAAACCCATGTTGAATATTGTTTGACTAGAAAGCCTCATAGGTGCCAGCTGAGCAGAAGGCTGGTCTGGGGCCAGCAGCAGGAGGGGCTGGAGATGGAACCACATAACCTCAGCTCTCCTGCTTTTTTCTCTCCTGATGGAAACAAGGTCCCAACTGGATGAAAAGCTCCAGCAGTCCAGTGATGCCTTCATATTCAAACGATTACCTGCCGTGGCAGGTTACACAGAATTCTACAGAGCACTGTTTAGGTATCTGAGTCTGTTGTTCAGGTTGTTGTGGGTACTTCCCCTGTGTAATTGAGCTGAGCTATGGCCAAAAGAGCAGGCATCCACCCGAGACTGGGACCAGCAATGTAATGCACCACCGAGCCTAAACATGGGATATTATGGGAAATCCAGTGGATGAAGAAATTCTTTTGGGAACTCACCTTGTCCCGCTGGCTGGTGTATTATCCTCGGACTCAGGGGCTTCTGGAGGGTGGAGAAGGTTATCTCCTGGCCCAGTTTTCTTGTGTTAGGAGCACATTTTGTCAGGAACGGATTGCTGCCCAGTGCCATGGCAGGGTCACACTATGGGGGTGGTTCCTTTGCCATATTTGAGGAAAGTGCCTTGTTCAAAGGTACAAATCTGTGCTGAGATGTCTCACTGGGATCTGTTAGTGTGATCCAAGAGTAGGACTGTGAGAGAGACCCAAACACTAACTGGGGGCCCATTGGGTTTTTCCTTTGTGCTTTGATCACTTAACATTCACTCATTATGGAAAGGTTCTTGTTCCGTGATGCTTAATTGAAAAGCAGATTTTTAATTAAATGATTATTTTGTTTTAAAAATTGTTATATCTGTCTAGGAAAAAAAAATGAAAGTAGGAAACTAAAACTGGGCTGGTATCACCAGTATTAAGCTAAAGCAAAAGTTAAGGCAGTCCACTTACTGAGTGAATACAAACTGAAGAATTTTTTAATATAAATAAATTTGTAAGCTATTGTTAAATCAGGTCTGAATTCAATTATCAGATCACCAGTTCCAAAGACTGACTATAAACTTTAAATAACTTATTACGAACTCTTTGATTGTAAATCCTAAAGAATTTCGTCCTGTGAATCTGTAACTCAGAAGTTACATTAATATTTTGATAGGGAAATGAAAAAAACCTCTGGTACCTGAAAAAAACTCTGAGAAAGAGATGGAGTTCTCTTTTCACTTCCTCTGCAGTGGCTAATACCTTCCTTTTCTCAAAAGTAAGCCTACCCAACTATTGTTTCAGGCTACTTAAGACTATTGCAAAGTTTTCTGGCACTTTTCCCAGCTGAACTCCAGTAGCTTTTAATAAACAGGCCTGACTGCATTTTCAAATCCTGAAATTAAATTAAAAATATTTTGGATGTCTCTCACCAAGGAAAGCAAGGATAAAAGCAAGTACAGGAAAAAATCAGACACTGAAGACTGGAAAAAAAATTTTCAACTTTATTCTCTGTTCTTACAGTCTCTTGAAAGAAGAGGTGAAGCAATCGCAGAGCCAAGTGCTGGTGCTGGTACTGTGCCTCTCACTTGAGGCTTTCTCCACAGCCCAGAAGGGATCCCGTGCCCTGGGGTGCTCAGGCTGCTCTGCAGCTCTGCCACTAGATGT
This sequence comes from Callaeas wilsoni, assembly GCA_013398955.1. Taxonomy (NCBI): domain Eukaryota; kingdom Metazoa; phylum Chordata; class Aves; order Passeriformes; family Callaeidae; genus Callaeas; species Callaeas wilsoni. The sequence continues at coordinate 43,375 of VWPU01012726.1, forward strand.
GCTGAGGTTTCTATTTTCTGGTGAATGCCAGGTGCCACCTGCACTGTGAGGTGCTTCAAGCTTCCTGTCCTTGGCAGCCCTGTATAACTTCATGGTTGCAAGCCAGTGATGTGTTCGAGATCAGAATTTTCTGAGGATTAGGCACAGCTTAGCCCCTGTCCTGTAGGGACAAGGATCTGCTGGGAGGCTGTTCCAGGAGACAGCGATTCCATGGAAATTGTTGGTTTTTCCTGTCAAAGTGAGAGTCCTGTTGGACTTAACACCATAGCATTGATTTTGCCAGATGTGTATTTGCACATTTTCTGTAGCCAGATTCCCAGACAAAGCTGTTCCACTGGTGGGATGAGAAGGCTTTACAGTGAAAGTAAGGGCTGTATCTTTGACCTGGGCAATGGCTCTCTATTTCTTCTCTGCTTTGAATAGATTCCTTCAAGGCTTGGACAACTCTTGATAGCAGAGATCCCATTAGATAATGCCAGCTAATTTGTTGGTGGGATGAGGGCAAAGACAGCTGCTGCCCTCTCCTTAGTACTATTCATGTGTGTTATAATAGAAGTGATGTTATTTCCTGCCCACTGTTACACTGTCAGGTGAATAGCAGCTATGTACTGCAAGAGACCACTCTGCAGGGTTCATTGTTTTATTTCCTCATTGTTTATTTCCTTATTGCAATGACTTTGAATATTTCTTTAGAAGGAACTTCCTGGGCCTGAGGCTATAATGTCCTTACCTGCTGTCTGACCCACTGTTCAATTGCACAGAGGAAGGACTGAAGACATGTTCTAGAAACAATACCTTGAAGTGGAGTAATGCAGGAGGAGGAATGTCACAAGAAGGCTATAGAATGTATGTTTTCTCTGGAGAGGAAAATGCATTAAGACACAAACATTTGCTGCATGTGCACAAGTGCCCGTCTTGCTGACACAAAGCCACTCCACTGAAGTGCTCTCTCAGCCTGGGAGGTACCAGCGTCAGCCACAGACCTAAATTACTTCTTCCTTTGTGAACTCCTGCAATGACCAAGTGTAGAGGTGTCTTAATTTACTGAAATGAGACAATGGCTGAAGATGCTGGAAAGCACTGGCTGAGATTGTCACAGAACCCTTGCAGTAGAACCTAGTTTCTTTGAAATATTCTCCATTACTTATTTTTTTCCTACTCTTTATAGATCATTCCTGCAGTTTCTAGAACACAGTTCCTCCCCCAATACACAGTCTCACACACTGTAGGCTACACTATAAATCCTAAAGAAAGTGATTCACCAGCTCCTCGGACTACCTCTGGCAGACTTTCTCTAAAATTAGTGCCTTGGAAATATCACTAAGAGCAGGGAAATTCTCCAGCTAATATTTGAATAGAAAAGAGATCTTTGCTTAATAGCATGTGAAGGTTATGTAGTGAGGAGCACTTTTCTGCAGTTAATATAAACTGATCCTTAGTATTAATGATCATGGTGAGATCTTTCATTAGAAGTCCATGAAATAAAAATAACTCAGATAAAATGATATCAGGAAGATAAAGTGCCATTTGGGTGAGAGCATGGTGCTGAAACAATCAATCTGTCGTATTGATCAGCATAATGTTTCTGACAGAACTGTTCTGCTCGTTTGAAATCATCTTCAGCCGCTTTTGCCGTTGTGGGACAATGCAGAGCCGAGCTGTGCAGCCTCAGGAGCTGCGAGCTGGATCTGCTTCACAAAGCCCTGTAACACATCCCCCTCCTCCTGTCCAGCTGCAGGCTGTCCCCTCTCTCAGCAAGCAGCTCCATCCTCTTTCACACAGCGCTCAAAGCTCACAGGGCACAGCTCTGCTGCCCTGTCTGTGCTGCCCAAGCAGCCTCCAGCCTCTGCACGTTCCACCTGCAGCAGCTCCCTGCTCGTGTCCTGAAGAGTTTCCCATCACCTCCGCGTGTGAGCGGCCAGACTGTCCCCGTGGCTGACCAGGCAGCTCCCTTTCCCCTGAAAGGCCTTGCTACAGACCTCATTTTCTGTATCCATAGGCAGCTGCTGCAGAAGAGAGGCAGAAGCAGGCAAAGAGTGTGGGCAGGGCGGGTGAATGGCAGGAGCTAGGTGGGAATACCTGATGGAGCGATGCCAGCTGTGTGCTAGACTGCAATGGACTGAGTGCTTTCACATATGGAGAATGAGGCTGGCCTTCTCCAGCTACAGGTGGGATGGAACCTGGCTGAGATGATGATCTTCTTCAGTCCATGAAAACATCAAAAATTTTATGCTTTGAACTGAAGAGCGCAAACCTAGAAGAAAAAAATCTCTCAGCATTTCATACTAAAAGCAACTGTTATCTCTGAAGCATGAACAAGCTGCACCAATAACACTCTCAGCTGAACACGCATATTCTTAGTTTGGTTTTGCTGATAACTAAAAATTAACAATTCAACATAAGTCTTAATATAGGCATGTGTCTGTCTGGCACGTGCAAGACTTTCCTCCAGTACTTTCTCTCTCTTAATGCTGCAGAAGTCAGTAATACCAATGACTGATTCAGCAGCAAATACTGTGAACTTTGGAAGAGTGACTTAGCAGCTGAGCCCAACGCAGTTTCAAAAGGACAGTGCTCCCTTGGAGCTTACCAAGACTTCTCTCAAAGGTTACATGTCAAAATGTCACCAGACTGTATCACCAGAGTCTTCAGAAAATGGAGAATACCAAAGTAAGATTTTTTTTTGTTTGTTTATGATATTTCTACTCAGATAAGGGGATAGGCAGATATGTTTTCTTCATTAAAAAGTTAACCCTTTATGCTCAGTCTTATCTGCTGCCTTCTAATTGGATTTTACTTCAGCTAATTTTTCCAGACTCAAATAGGTGCCTGAGAGACCATTTTTTTCACTTTTTTGGTCTCGTCAACACAATTATATACTACATGTCATGTAATTACATGTATACAAATGTATTAAATGAAGCTGAGTAGATGATACAAGCTGAAATTTTAAAGAGGGAAGTCTTGACTAACTGGAAGTAAATGCATAAAATATGTATGCACGTGATGGAACACTGGAAACACAGGATCTAACTACAGTTTCAGCTCCAAGGTTATGGCGTCAGGCCTTGGGTTGCAGGTTTTCCAAGCCCAGTGGCACAAAAAATATGTCCTTTGCTTTTAAAGAGATTGAATTTTGTGCAGAATCATTGACAGACAGTGGCAATACATCTACTCTCTACAGAAGGATATATAGAAAATCAAGTATGAAGTGTAATCTCATTATCAAAGAGAAGACAAAGCTTTGGTATCAACAGGAGTCCTTCTGTGGACTTTGATATAGAATTAATTTCTGTAATCTTAATTATTTTGCTCCTGTCTTAATATCTTTATTGCACCATGAAATGGTGTTTTCCTAAGAGAAAGCAAACAGTTCGGGGATTTTCTTTTCTTTCTTATTCAATTTTGTTTTGGTTTCAGTGGGAGTATTTGTTGGTTGAGTTGCTGACAAAGAAGTCCTGAGGGACAGGAGAGGATGTGTGTGTCTGGGAATGTAGATGTAGGTGGCATATTGGCCTTATGATGGATGTGCAGAATTGAAGAGTGATAATTCATCCAAAATCCCCGCTTGTAATATTTTGATGTACTATGACAATATAATCTTGTGTATTAATAACAGGTTATAATAGGCATATTTATGGGGTAGTATTTAGCCAGATGAGATCTGCTTATGTAAATTCTACTACCTGTGTTTGAAACTGATAGTGGCTTTTACTCAATGGTGCTCCAAAAAGCACATTGTAGCTTCAGACTTAGGTGGGACTGTGTGTTTGGAGAACGCTCTCGATGTTTATTTGTTTCCTCCCTATTCTCTCTTGAGGATTTTTAGAAAAATATATTTCATGCAAGAACTCTAGTCTTCTAATTTGGTTATAATAATTTCATTTAGTTGTGTGCCCCTTTCTGCAATCTTGATTTAATGTGCCATTTTCTTCTGCCTCACAGAACAGGGATGAGTGAGCAAGAGCCAAAACTTTTCTGAAAACAGAAAGAAAGGCTTTATTATATAAAGCTTAAACAGAAAAGCAAGAGTGACAGGATTTCCGTACAACTGAAAGATTATCTTCTTTAAATGTGTAACTCATGTTTGCTCTTTATGGGCAGATTGTTAGACTGTATGTTCAGCTCTCTCAAGAGGCATTTAGGACTTCAAATGCAATAATAAATTAATTTGCAAGATAGAGACAATAATGAGAGATTCGATTTCAAACCAGAGACGTGAAACTTTTGCGGAATTCTCAAACATTAAAAAGCATAAATGACAGCCTTATTTACTTGTGTAAATGAACCCACCAAGGAGGTAAACCACAAGACTGACAGCATTAGGAAGAGCAGCCCCTTTTTTCATCTCCAAAGAGACGTGACTTACATCAGTGTTTTTGCCAGCTTTCCCCCACGTCACTTGGCCAGCCCTGTCCCCTGAGAGGCCAACGACAACGAAGCGAGGGCAGAGGAGAGACCTGGTGTGCGCAGGCCTCGCTCCTCCTGAGATAACTGAGGTCACTCCTGGCAGCGAGGAGGTGACGGGTTGACACCCATCATCTCGGAAAGGAAACCATTCGTTTACTCAGAGGCCAACACAAAGCTACCAGATGGGAACAGCTTTCTCTCACTGTCTATCAAGGCTGGAGCACAGCTCTCCAGCCTTCTGTGACATCAATTTTATGCTGAGAGCACAGCAGTCTCAAAAAACCCTGAAGAGCCATTTACTTGTGAAGTATAAGAAACATCTGTCAGGGGCTAAAAGTGTTAAAGAAATGCTTAACCGTGCATTGAGTTGGCAGAATCTTAGGCTCAGACTACAGGAAAAAACATTAGCAGTGAAAGTCCACAAGATTTATCCTAATTTATCAGATTACTTCCTCAGAAAGTCTCCTTTTGAACTGCTCTTCAACAGAAGAACAAATGTGTAGACTTCAATGCTTAATAAAGCTAAAAGCTTCTCCCTGGGGTAATTGAAATTTTTCTATCAAAGGGTAGATAGACCTGGTTGCAGCTGCAACAAAGAAGAAACATATAAAGCCAAGTGGAAAGCAGTTAGACAGCATTGGTGGTGTAGGACCATTGAACATGGTCTTGCTAATTGGAATCTATAGCACAGGACATTCAACTACATGCTGGGCAAATGACCCTGAAAGTTTCAAGTCTATCTAGTATAAAAAAAAAAAGTTCAGATGTAAAAATAATCATAGGAATGATGGATTCTGTATCCTTGAATGGGCATAACCAACCAGAGATCTGGGTAACTGGCAAATTTCTTTTTTAAATAAGGCCCTTTGAGTCCCATATATGCATCTACTTTCACAAGCATTTCAAAACCCGTCTTCTAATAATTTCACACAGAGCTTTCAGAGCAGCAATGTTCAAAAGAATGAAAGTAATGAAACACAGCAAAGTTTTACATTTTTATTTCTGTACTTTGGGAAAATTCCTATTGAAGACAGAAGGCAGTTCAAATTGGAATTGCTTTACTGCCAACAAAAATGTGTGACTCTTGATCTAATGAAAAATTAGAGAGATTGAAAAGCAGAAGTAGACTTAGGAAAGATTTCAGTTACAGCAGGATGCAGCCCTTATTGCATTTGTAGTTCAAACTGTGATCTCTAAGGAGATCTAAATTGCTCCGGAGTGTGGAATTTGGGGTATTTGAGACTTTCTTTTCTCAGAGGAACAAGTATGGGTAGCTAAGACATCAGGTTTTATTGTCACGCATTTAGAGAACATATGTTACTTTAATTTAAAATAAAATGTCATTTAATGATGAAAATATTCTTAAAACCCTTGTCACATGAATTAAAAGTTGCTCAAAATGATTCTATAAAGTGGAAATGGTGAATTTTTTTTGAAGCCTCCAGTCCTGTAAACTGATTTGGATAAGCAGACTTTTATTTTATACAGAAAAAGCGGTAGTATTTGTAATTGTTATCAGTATGTAACAACTTCTAAACAGTTGTTGTCACATGCTCTGTACCTTTGTGAGCACTAAAGTATTTCTGGGAAGTGAAACAGCTTCGACAGCAAAAGCTGGACTTACACTTCACACTAACACACAAGGATGTCAGAAGCAGCCACCTACAAGCACTGTGTCTGTGCTTTGGTGTCCCTCGGAAGTGAAAGACCCAGCTGACAGCTGGAGAACCCTACCTTGGGCACAACAGCACTTTACAGGGCTGGGCTGCTCTCCATGCAAATTCGGCTTCATTCCAGCTTGTTCCAGTGGCATTGACTGGGCGCTACAGACTTGGGCACACAGTTCAGAGAGTAAAAGAACTGCAAGCCAACTCCTGCCCCAAGACGGCAAAAAGTAGATTTTAACTTGGATGTTCAAAGTACCAGTTAACAATATGCTAGATATGAATTAATCTTATGGGTCTATATTGTTGATGTTTGCAATCGTCTCTTCTCTCATTCTTTTTTAGTGAGAAAAAGCATGTGAGTATCACAAGTGACTGTCGTATATTTTCATGTATTCCCCAGAACTGTTCTTTCTCTCTTGGTTTCCCTCATCTATCACTCATTTTATGTATCCTCCTCTCTTACCATAGGTTTTTCATTCATCAAACCCTTTTTCATGGAAGCCTGAATTTTGAACTTTTCTTCCACTGTCATTTGAACTTTTCTTTCTTCTGTTGTTCTTTTCCTCTATTCTTGACTTTTTTATCATTTGTCTCCTTCTTATTTCTTTTCTTGAATACTTCATCCATTTGCACTTATCCTCCTCACCCCCTCCGTTTAACAAATCTAGTTGCAATCAGCCACTTCTTTTCCACTGTCTGAAGCCGCATTTTAAATGCTGAACAGAGGAGGTCCCTTCCAAAATCCAGCAGGAAAAGTCCGGGGCTGGACATACCACTCCACTGAGACAGAACAAAACAAGCAGGCGCACACAGCTGTGGTAAGAGCAGGTCGAAGCAGCCTCATCTCTTCAGGCTCAGCTGATGAGCCTTATGGCAACAAATCACTGGTGAAATCGTGTGCTGCAGTGTCTGATATGCCAGACAGCCAACAGCGTTTGGCATCAGGGGGTCAAACAACTGAAATAAAGGATGTGGAAGCATGACAAAGACACGACGTCCTGAGCACTCATGCAATAACTTTACTGATTAGATCAAAAGAATGGTCAGTTTTGTTGTATTTATCAGAACTGTCTATTTTATCACCAAAGTAGCTTAATGAGTTCCCTTTTTCATCTCAACAGACAGGCAGTCTGGGAAAACACTATGCTATTAATAGAATGGTATTTTTAGAAAAATGGAAAAAAGAAAAAGGCAAGAGTCCAGATTTTGTCCTATCCTCTTCAATGGCATCTGTGATACAACTGGAACACACGTACCAGAGGAAGGTCATCTCAGTTGAAAGAGCATTTACAGAAGCCACAGGAAACTGTTGAACTTCTTGATAACTCCCTTCACTGAAATACTCTCTGTTCCATCCTGCCTCACCCTATCTACCAGCACAGATGGTTTGAGGGAATGTAGATTTGTATGATGTGAGTTACTAGGTACTTCTTGCAATCATCAAAATGTGCACGTTTAATCCCTTAATCTGAGTATCAGTATTTAATTTCTTAAATCAGTGCCAATGGCTAAAGTAATAGCAAAGGTTCCCCTGATTTTTTGAGGGAGTTGAATGCAATCCATTTTGGGAGAACAACTCATGCTGAGATCCTAACAGTGACATATCAGCATTCTAGTACTTTGTTTGTAAAATGCTTATCTTTGCTCTTGGGGGACTCGGGCTCTGTATTTATCTGCGGTTTCTTTACAGATGCACACAATGACAAACATACAACAAATACATACATATGTAATTTTTATATATGTGAATAATATGTATCTGTTGCTCCAGAGGTGGGACTTTTCAGAGAAACCAGAAAATACATGTACACAGAATGCTTTATATTATAGTTGTGCCAACAAATTTGAGAAACTTTCTTCTCAACTCCTTCCTTTCCTGAAGAGCACAGATTAAGCCAAATATTAAGTCATTCTTATATCCTTTCCATTCAGATGCTAAATAAAACACCTGTCTAAGAATTTTGCTGCATCAGAGCCTTCAAAAAGTAGAGTGTGTCAAAACAGAAACCTGCTTTCAGAACCCTCGACAGCAGAGTGCCTTGAGCTAACAACTGATCTCCTTTGAAATGAATTATTTTGTGCTTCAGATTATATCAGGTAATCCTCTAGGAACATATATAACCTTTTCCGTTTGTTTGCTGAGTTTCACACAGATGCATTTATAATTTCTTCCTACTTCTAAGTTCCCTCCTCTCTCTTCCATATGCTGCATTTCTTCATTGGGATTGATGTGCATCCCTCTGCTACTCCAGGCACACCTTTGTTTAAATGCTAATGTTTTGTGTTGTGATGTCCTGTGGCACTAAATTTCTCAGATCATGTATTTATGGTAGTAACATTCCCACTGTCCCCCTCTCTCACAAATTTCGCTCAGGGCTTCATTGCCTCTTTTTTAGAGCAGGCCCCGACTTTAAGAAATTAAATACAAATACTCAGAACCAGGGATTAAACATGCACATTTTGGTGATTGCAAGAGGTAGCGAGTAACTCATATCACATAAACATACATTACCTGAAACCCTGCTCTGGTCCAGGCCCACACTAGAAATGCAGATATCTCTTTACATGACACTGACACTAAATGTTGGCCCAGGTGTCAAGTCAAAATAAAGGTAGTCTGGACTTGCCTGAGAACCAAACGAACACCAAAAGCAGATCAGTTATAAAGAAAAACACTGCTTTCCTCTCCTGGTTTCCCCTAAAAGTATTCAGGAGACAGAAATTATTTGTGTTTATGTGGGTAGCAAGAGTGATAGGAAGGATTTAACTCCTAACACTTGTAGATAAGAACTTCTGTGCTTGGACACTTGAGGTTAATTCTGCGGCAGGTTTTCCCCCACCATTACATCACCATGACTGCAGATGAGCACCAAGGTCCCTCTGGAGGTTACTGCATTTACTTCCTGGCTTGGAACAAAGTCAGGCACAAGGTTAGTTTGGACCAGCTGCATCCACACCAGCATTCAAAAGAGGCAGATGCAAAGTGATAATGAAAATTAGCAAACCAAGCCAACCCCATGAAAAGTTGGAATGTGAGTGGATGAGCTTCCACCCATTGCATAAAGTCCATTAAACAGCAGTGTTCTCATTGGAGTTCATTAAAATTTCAGTGAAATGACTCTGCAGTTTCTTTGCACGGTGCCAGGATGAACATCGAGTTTACAGCAGGCATTGTCTAGTGCTTCTCGTCGCTTTTAGAATGAAATCAAACTTTTCATTTTATTTTCCTTACTTTCCTGTGCTGCTACTGACAAAAATGGGAAGACCAGTCAAGCAATGGTAAGGCAGAAGTTTCGCCCAGTGTGAAAAAACAAGGTTCACATGTTGTCACTCAGTGTGAAATTACTTTCACATAGTAGTCTGTTGCCTAGATGTATATTTTTTTCTTTTGCTGAATATGCACATTATCTTGTGGACTTTGAACAAATAAAACCTGAATGATATTGCTCATCATTACTTCAGCATAAAAACAGACTGCAATCAAAACCATTTTTAATATTGGTTCTTGATGCCTTCCTTATATAATTTAATTAGCTCAGTGACTTTTTCTTCTTTAGACTTTAGACTTTTTCTTCTTTAGACAGGAAGTAGAAAACAATAGTAAATACGTACTGCATTCTGTGGATTCTCCACACTTTTTATCCTTCTAAACATAGGAGATTTTTAACCCTGTACCTGCAAATCATTTTAAGTTCATTTTGTCTAGACAGATAAATGTGAGTGCTATCAGCTATAATACACAAAAAATAAATGAGTTCCAGAGGCTTTTCCCTTTAAAGGTAGGTGTAAATGACTGCAAAAGTTCATTTACAATAATAGGAACACTTATGATTTATTCTTTCTCTGATTTCCATACCAGACAGAGGGCTTAAAACTGCACTGCACGAAAATGTTTTTACATACACTCACTTAGCAACACCTTTTGTGGGTCCTATTTTCAGAAGCGGTGTCTGCTTACAGTACTTGCAGATGTGGCCAGGCATGGATGTGGGGTTCAGCAAACCTCCAGACAAATACTCGTTCATTGGAAAAGGTCAGGAATGCGGTTGTGAAGGGCTGATGAAAAATGGTAGAGATTCTTCTTCACCTCAATACACAAATAGTACAAAAATCACAGTGAAGTACAAAGTGAAACAAATCAAAACACAAGGTTTTCTAAAGGAGTTTTCTACAACTACAGGCCCTTTATACAGCCCAACAGGATGATCTGTATCCAGGCCATATGTCTTTGTACCAGTGTTCTACCACACAATATCAGATCCTCTGCTCTACTTGCACAGGTTTACTGGAAGTAATTTTACAAGTTTCATAGACGTCTTTCTGCCACCCAGGTACAATTTGTAGAACAAAGAAAACACATGAAAATGAGCAAACTTGGAAGCAGGTAATTTTTCAAAAGAACTTCTCCAAGACTTTTGCTGAGTTGTAATGTGATTTTGTCAGTTGGTAAGACATGAGGCCAATATGATCTTATCTCATAATATCTTTCAAATATCCACCTGTGTTGTTTGTTTCCACTAAGAATTAAGGATGCATAGTAATTTACAGAGCATCTCAGTCCTCCCTACTTCCTAAGCTTTGGCTAAGGTTGGAACTCTGTGGATGGATGTCTCTCATAGACATCAGCCTTCTGCCAAAATTTCAGAATGAGCAATGGAACCAAAAAGGTTTTTACCCACTTAAAAGCGAAGCTAGATTAATTTTTTATCATTATTTTGGTTTTTATGGCATGAGCTGCTAAGTGTCAGCGCTTCCCTTCACTGCATGGAATGCAAGACCCAGGTTGTTACATTGTAAGGAAGAGCATAAGTCTGAATTTAATAGACCTTGGGTTTTGCCTATATTTTTTAACAAAATGTGCTAAGAAAGGATGCTTCTGGGTTTTTATTTTACTGAAAGGTAGGAATTGTGCTCAGAAAAACAGAGAAATGACTCCTGTTCTGATATCAGAAAAGGCACTCAAGTTAATTGACAGCAAAATAACTGATAGTTTAAAATTACATTTTATTCACAACAATTTTCAGCCTGCTAGTAGCATAAGAGGGATATCAATGTGTGCTTCTTTTCATAACTAATCTTACATTAAGAGATCACCATTCTAAACAGTTAGGTTGTTGATTTTGTAGTTGTCTCACTCTTGCCTAAGTCTTTGAAAATAGCTAAAATTTTTGTGCTTTTGGCTGAGGTAAACATTAACAGAGTCTGATGTCAGAAGGTCCCTGAATGACAATTCCATTGTGACCTTCAGTTACACAGATGATTCTATTAATTCATATATGAACGAGAGCATACTCAATATTGATTTAAAAATTGATAGTGATAGGAGTCTAAAAAAGGCCTGTATATTTTCCTAACTGGATACTTGCAGATTGTGGACAAAAAATCACTTTTTCAAAATATTAAAACTTTGCTATGATACTGTTTCACCGTGAGTTACAGTTTCAATGGTGAACTGTACCATTTTTTTTTCCTGAACCCTCTCTAGTATATCCACATACTTCCTGAATTTTGGAAAATGGCATTTGGAAGGACGGGAGTGTGGGTTGGTTGTTTATTTGTTGGAATCAATGCTTGCAAAGTTTTCTCTCTTGAAAATGTGGCTTTTATTGCTCATGATCTATGACCATCATAAAGGCTTTTTCCACCCTAAATAAAGTCAGCAGGCTTTACTAACTTTCATTAATAATTTTGAAAGGCTGGTGCAGAAACTTTTTAACCTTCCATTGCAAACTAATCTCCAGACTAATTTTATTAACGCTCAGTCTACACCTTTTGGGGAGTCTTTCTGCTAGTCATGTTTTCTGTTTTTTTACCTCAGTCTCTCATGGATCATTATGCCCTTTGTGTGCCTTGATGTATTTGAAGACAACATCCTAACCCTTCAGTGTTTAATGCTTCATCCTTCATTTTGCTAACTCAAATAAGGGAATCCTTTTTCTGCTCTTTCCAACCAAGCATCCCAAGGACACAGAATCCTGCAACTTCTGACTTAGTGTCCTTCTGCCATGATGCAGCTTGCTCTACCTCCTGAGCTGTGGAGTTTTCAAAGGACAGAGAATGGTTCAACCAGACTTACCCAAAGCATCTCCTGGACCACAGCAGCTCTAGGAAATGAAAGTCGCAGTTTCACTGTGGGTGTTGCAAAACGAAACCAAAGAAATGAAATGAAAATGAAACCTTACAAAGTCTCACAAAAAGAATTTCAAGTAGCTTCTATCAGAGGAATTCTTGAGTTCTTGAATCTGAGTAAAGATCCTCCCTTTTCTTTTTCATTAAATGTTTAAAGGAATTTAATTTGGTAGTTACTCATAATTTACATTTGAGAGAAAACTAAATTTAGAGCAGATTCATCATCTACATTCTGGCTGATGTGCTGCAAATTATAGAACCCACAACCTGCTAAAGCCCTTTTCTACCCCCATTTGAGCCAGGTACAGCAGTCTGCCTCAATATTACCATGTGAACAACCCTGTCCCCTTAACCACTATCCTCCTTACACTTCCAGAAAAACAAACTTTATCAGGCACATTCAGATGCAGATTGCATTGGCTCAAGCCAGTTCTTGTTATCATTAACGCCCAGAACTGTCCTCCAGTTCTGCAAATGTGGACACCCAGGCATCTCACGCAGTTCTGGAGTAATTTTTTTCATCTGTGTCCTGTTTTTATTCCCGAGTACAGCAGCTCATGCATAATTTATTTCTGGTTTGTGTTTTTTTAACCCCAGACACCATTTGTTAGCAGTTGACATTGAGACTCTGTGTCTTGGTAGCTGAATAAACGAACCTCAGTCTATTCAATCTCAGAGTGATGAAAATTTTTAGCATAGAATTTTTGTAGTACAACTGTTTGCTTCATATTATCTGGTTCCTTTATCCTGGAAAATCCTGAGTGGCCTCTGCCAACAGGAAAGGAGGCACCTTTTTCCAAGTAGGGCTCTTTTGCCCATGTGTGACCTAGGCACAACAGACAGAATAAATTGTGGGTAATTTATAAAGAGTAAAACAAAATGTAGAAAAAAAGGTACCCTCCAAAATTTATGTGGAATAAATACTATGCAAGATTAAGAATACTCGTGCATGCAGCATGGGAAAAAATGTTCATGCTGTTGAACCTGTATCTTTCCTTCAGTTACGGCAAATCAGAACCACAGAATCATGGAAACGCCGAGGATGAAAGAGACCTCCAAGATCAGCAGGTCCAACCATCAACCCAGCGCTGCCTTGCTCACCAGCAAACCATGTCCCCGAGTGCCACCGCCACACATTCTTTGACCATTTTTAGCATTTGCGCCTCCTTACCCAGTAGCCAGATTTCTCAACTTTTTGGCCTTTATTGTCCGAAATCCTCACCCCTCTGACAGACGCATCCCTCTTGCACAAAAGCAAGATTAACATGAAGAAACTAAAAATGAAAACATCTGATGGGTAAAATATCATCACGTCCTCCTGATCATTTGGGTCTGATGCCCAACGAGAAAGATCAGCAGAAAGGGCATTTGAAAGCATTACTATTGAAATGAGGTTGAGATGAGAGATTCGGATTAGATATCAGAAAAAGGTGTCACGGTTAGGGTGCTCGGGCATCAGAAGAGCGGCCCAAGGAGGTGGTGCTCACCATCCCTGGAGGGGTTTAAGAGGCATTTGGATCTGGCGCTGGGTGATGTGGTTTAGGGGTTACAGTGGTAGTGCTGGGTTGAACTTCATTATGTTAAAAGTCTCTTCCAACTCTGATGATTCTACGGTTCTATATTTAAAACCATTGCAAAAACACATGCATTTGGCACAGGTACAGGCCGTTCATCAGGCTCTGCATGACTAAGCTTATGCGAGCATCCAGCTCACAGCATAATTCGCGTCCCAGTGTGTTGTGAGGGCCAGCACGGCACAGGCATTTTATACTTCTTATTGTTTCTCTCGGCAGCAGCCCACGGGGAAGGCAGGCAAGCAGGGCAGTCCCGGCGGGGTGTGAGCAGGGCGGGGCAGGGCAGCGCAGCCGCCCCGGGGCCGGCGCTCCGTGAGGGACAAAGCCGAGCCGGGCGCTGGCTGTCGGGCACCATCTTAACGGCCGCGGGCGGCGGCTCGGGAGCCGAAGGTGCCCCCTCAGGCGCGGCCTTCTGAGCGGCGTTCGTTGCAAAGCGCGGCCCGCCCCGCACCGTCCCCGCACGCAGCGCCCGCCGCCCCCTCACGCGGCCGCGCCCGCGCCCCACGCTCCCCCCTCAGCCCCGCGCCGGCGGGCGGGGAGATAACGGCGAGGAGCCCT
>VWPU01012727.1:318-67774 GCA_013398955.1 Callaeas wilsoni
TATGTGACTGCATTATGCACATTAATTTATCTTTAGCCAGAATAAACATTGTGCTTAAGGGTTTTTCACCTATCTATCTATCTATCTTTCTATCTCATATATAATTAAATATGTAACTAACTATAGACTAATACCAAATTAGTCTTCTGTGAACTCTGTGACTGCATTATGCACCTTAATTTATCTTTAGCGAAAATAAACATTGTGCTTAAGGGTTTTTCACCTTTAAACCTGGATATCATTGAATCAGAATATCCTGGGTTGGAAGGGAATCACAAAGTCCCAACTCCTGGCCCTGCACAGGACACCCCCAAGAATCCCACCAGTGTAATTTTTGTAGTGGTTTGTTCTCGTTATGAATTTCTGGTCCACTCTCAGGTCGTTGTTAATAGGTCAATATAGTCCTGTCACTTTTATGACTTAATTATCTCAAATTACCCATCACTGTTTTGAAGGAATTTCTACTCGAATTTTAACTCTTATATATTATTAGAAGCCCTTCAAAAAAAAGGCCCTGTGGTTCATCACAGAAAGTGCAGGAATTGATAACTGCCCGCATTTCTGTGTTTCTGTCAGACACACAACAACCAGCAAGTCCAGTGTAATGATGGTACCAAATAAGTGACTCTTCACTCCCTGTCTGCTTGTTATTTTCCCCACACAGCGGAAGAGGAAGATTGACATGTGTATATAAATACACAAAAATATTTAGAAAATAAACCAAAGACAGCTTCTTCCGAATTTTCATGCAATTGTGTGATTCCTACTCTGCTACCTGACCGAGAGACAATAAACTCTGCAGTGAATTGGACACTGATTTGCTTCAAGTCCTTGAGAATTCAACCAGAAGAAATCATCCACTATCAAGGGGGGCTGGCTGCATTTTCTTTATTTTCTTACAACTCTCCTGGCCCCAAATGCTGCTGCCATTATCACCAAAGACCCATAAATTAATGACTAGGAGACCATATTTTGAGGAAGTTTTCTATAACACTTGGTACAGTGTCATTAAACTTGGGACTCATCTGGATTAAAATAGATGTTGATTCCCATGCTTCACATTGATGGAATTGGAATATCAATATATGGTAATTTTGATTATTTTCTGGTGTAGCTGTAGCAGTTGTGAGATGCTGTGATAGACAACAAATGCAGGGAATGGGGAGGGAAGAACAGAGCCCTCTGCTTCTAATTTGTTGCTAATCATTGCTCATCTTAACAAAGAAAAATGATCTTAACAAACAAAATTAATCTCAGCAGTGAAGAAAATTTCACTGGTGGGTGGCTACCTGATGGTTCAAATGATGGGATTTGTGGATACCTCCCAAATTTCCAGCAGCCACATTCTTGCCCCGAGTCCACATCACTGCAGGCATTCACTACTGGCCCCTGGATTTTGGTCTGGGGCACACCTTGGTTTTGAGGTATTTGCTTCACTCTTGTTTTAAATTCCATTTCTTCTCCCCTGTTCTTGCATACAGAACGGGAGATTTCTGTGCCCCAACATCCCAGTCTCCCCCCAGGTTATTTGGGAACCAGGCACTGGGAACCTGAGCCTGAAGGCAGCAGAGGGTATATTTAAAGATGCAAATTATGCCTCATTGATGAGCCCTGCCTGGCTTTCCCTGCACAGGACTTTGGATGCAGCTTTCCTGTCAGGTTCCTCCTGGCATCACAGAGATGCGATTTGCAGGAGCGAAAAATCTGACTTAAAAAAAACCAACAAACTTCTTAATCCTAAAGCCAGGAAGTGGCAACCTGTTATGTGTAAAATCAAAGATTTTTTTTCCCGTTCTGAGCTGGCGGCCAGGTGTGTTTTCACACCCACCTGCTTCCCTCAGCGTTTCAGCCTCCACCGTGCCTTTGTAGATTAGCCAGCGCTTTGTTCCTGAGGACAAAAGTCCACCTCCACTAACGACTCACAAAGCTCTAGGAACAGGATAACCTCAAGGATTTGATTAAGGAGAAGCTCTTAATGCACCAAAGTCTTAGTTAAACAAAGCCAAAAACTTGCTCAGGAGGTTCCTCAGCCACAGCTTGTCTACGAGCACTTTGCCTTGCCAGGCAGGGACAAGGAGAAGCAGCTTTGAAGAGTGAGGCGTTTATCCGGTTCTTGGGATGGAAGGAGACTGTGTGGTTGCATCTATCGAAAACCAGACTCGCACTGGCTTGTGAGTCGGGTTTTCTGTCCAAGGATGCTCAGGGAAATGATCACAGATCGTGAAAGTGCATTGGAGTGTCTCAACTCTTGTGTGGACGCCCTTATTCAGAAATAAAGCACCTCATTGCTGCTGGTGTGCTTCATTCTGAAAGCAAAATACAAGAAATTGAATTATTTACTTTCAATCTAAAGAATTTTATTTAATTTTCCTGTGGTTTATAGTAGGGACAAGCACAAGCTGGCTTGGACAAGCAGGAAGGACAAGCTCATAGCCTGAAGTGCTGTGTTCCATCAAGTTCTGTAAATTGTGAATTAAATTACCGCCCAACTAAGCAGAACCTGAAAACACACAAACAGCAAAAAAATCTTTCTCACTTAGGTGGTCCTAAGGAGATGCAATTAATCACAAATACCTTTGTGTGTCACGAGCTGAGAATGCATTTTGCAGGAAGTTTTAAGGAGCACATTAACAGCATCAAATATCATGGTGATGTCAATCAAGAAAAGCAACCCTCGTCTTGCTCTTGGCACTTTCTTGCATACAATTGCCACTCAATTACCACCAGCCACTAATCAAGAGCACATTTTCATGCAGAAAGCCTGTGGCTGAGGGTTGTTATTTCTTTCTGTTGCCTTGTGACTTCACTGCCTCACAGCCGGTTCTGTTAATGAATGGCACTTGATGGAAATAACACCCGGCTCTGCCCTTTTGCCTTGGTGGCTGAAAGTAGGAGCCGGAAAAAACTGGAGGTCAAAAAAAGTAAAGAAAGTAGACAAGGGGTGGGAGGATGGATAGGAAAGTAGAGGCTGATAAAAAATGTAGTGCCAAAAGTGTTGGAAGGCTGAAAAGTAGAGGCTAAAAGCAGAGAGGGGCAAAGTGTTCAGGAATGGTGCTCACCTTAGCACTGGACATGTTACCAGAGTTACACAGGACATCGCTGGGCCACACCCACCGAGGAAAAGCACACCGTTTGTCAGGAAAAGGAGAAAACTCTGGGAAAGAAATGGTATTGTCAAGTCTCCACTAGAACCAACACAGACTTAGAGATCTTAGAGATCGTTTTTAAAGGATCCTGACTGGTTCCCTTTGTGTTCCTGATCTTTCCACTCAGCGTTTTTACTGTGCCCTTCTAAGAAGCCCAGATAAAAGTATGATGAATGAGCCGTAGGAATAGGTGAATATTCACTAGATTTAGGAGTATTTCCAAGGTGCTTTTCGAAAATGGGATTTAGTAAAGCATTATAAAGTGTCCTGTTCCCAGCCCTTTCATCTTCTCACCAGCTCCTGGCACGGGCAGCAAACCTTAGAGGGGCAGCACTGCAATTTCTGCCACTTAGGGCATGGTGTGTTTGCTTTTTAATAACTTTAATATTCCAGCTGCAGAAACCTCCCTCCATCCATTCTGTATGTGGGGGACAAGTGACAGCAAGGGGCACCATCTCAGCTGGCCTGGGGGATTGTGCAGCAGCTGCAGTGGGGTGAGGTGTCTGCTCATGCCCTGACATGGAATTACATAGCCTGACACAAAAAACCTTTGGAAAAATTTCCTATCAAGTGTACAGACTGTTTTCATGTATATTAGATGTGTTTGGGTGCTGTAAATAGGCTGAGATACCTGTGTTCCAGACTTCTCCCATGTCCATGGAAAGCCACAGGTGTCCTGCCCAGCCCCACTGTGACTGCCCATGTAGGAATTTGTTAGGATATTTCACGGAGGAATCCAGACACTGTGCTTTAAATGAGGATAAAATTTAGACATTACTCATTTCCATTTGACTGTCAGCTCCTTTGGGCATGATGAAAGCAGCAGTGGGTCCCAGCTATTCAGCTCGCTCTGCTGTTGTATCTGGGGCTCCTGCAAGTCCTGTGTAGTGTTGCCAAGACCTTGGAGAGGATGGAAATCCCGACAGGAGAATGTGACTGCTCCGCCATGGGGATTAGAGTTCAAAGTGCTTTCAACCATGGTGCCCAGTTGTTGTCTCCAGCTGACAATAACAAGCAAAGTCCATGGAGACACAAAACCTATCTTGGGACTGCTGCTTGAGGCCTGCTGTTTTCCAGCCTCTGCCTTTGCCACTTTAACCCCTGACAGCCAGGTAGTGAGGTTTAACCTCAGCTGGCAAAGCAGCACCACACAGCTGAACAGATAAAGAAAAAGCTGCACAAGCAAGCAAAGCTAAACAGGGAATTCATCCAGTGCCTCCCATGGCAGGCAGGTGTCGCAGGAAGGCAAGGCTCCATCACGGGTAACAGTGACTCGGGAAGACAAACTCAGAATGTCTTCCCTTGCTCCTTCTCCCCCAGCTTTGTGTGCTGAGGGTGATGCTGTGTGGTCTGGGACATCCCTGTGGTCAGCTGGGATCAGCTGTCCTGGCTGTGTCCCCCAGCTCCTTGTGCCCCCAACCTCCTCCCTGGTGGGGTGAGGAGCAGCAAAGGCCCTGGCTGTGTGTAATCCCTGCTCAGAGATAACTCAAACATCCCCGGGTTATCAGCCCTGTTTCCTGCACAGAGCCAAACCCCAGCCTCACTGTGAAGGAAATTAACTCTACCCCAACCAAAACCAGCACACCAGGTCTTCTGTTGGCCTCCTGAGCATTAGAGGGACCAGCAGTGGCCCAAATTTTGTTCCTTTTTCATCCATCGTCACTGATAGAGCCTCGGTGAGAACTCCTTGAGAGTAGACATAGATGAGAGGAGATAAGGGAGGGAGCAGACTATGGGGGTGCAGGGACATCAGATGGCCAGGAGTGCATGCTGTGGCTGAGCCAAGCTCCTGGGAGCTGGGAAGGTCCTGGAGGGAATCTGCACCAGCTGTGAGGCTACAGCGAAACACTCGGGGTGAAGGCAGTGTGAGAAGGGCAGGTACTGCTGCTGTTGCTCTGGGAAGGTGCCGAAGGGCAACAAACACAACCTGCCACTCTCAGGCAGATTGCTCTGGTGGGAGGGGATGCAGAAAAATTGGTTTGTCTTTGTGCAGACACACCTGAAAACAACTGAGCATTTTAACTTGCTTTGACTTCCTGGGGCACAGTGGCTTTGAAGTGAACTGTTGATGCTAAATGAGAACCAGGCAGTCTGCAGAGAGATGAACTAGATGGGCAGTGAAATGGGAACTACATTTGAGGGGAAAAAACACTTTAATTCTCTGTGCTCGGTTACTGAGATGCAGTTTTTTGAAATACCCGTGATTCAGAACCATTAACAAGAACGTTTTACCTGAATCATTTCCTTTGAGAGTATTTACAAGTCCCCAACAAGTGCAGGGACTGCACCTAACACACGGGTACAGCAACATCATCCTCAGGGGTATGCACCAGTCCAGCTCCTCTGTTCACACAGGGACATTTGGCTGCTCCTGGATAATATCCCTGTACAAATAACAACATTCTGATGGTGTGCTTCTTGCCCTCTAGATGGTACTAAGCACCGAGTCTGAAATCGCTGATTAAACTGCCTGCTGTCAATAACAATTTCAGGCTCTGGGGGTTGTTAGAAAACCTCTTGGCTTTTCCATGTTTTTGATCCATATCCAGCTTTATAAATAGGTGGGTTTTGTCCCATTCAGTGTCATCGTTAGTTCAGCATGGGAAATGGTGTGATGCAGATTAAAATAACGAGCCTGGAGGCACAGAGAACGTGTGTGAGTCTCAAGTGGTGCCGCCTTTGCTTTAGACAACACATTCAACCCCCGTATAGAGAATGACCCAGTTCCTGCAGGGTTTTTTTTGTGTTGGATCCTTATTAGACTTGGCTTTTATAATTCCTGCAGGTTTTGGGATGTATAGAGGGAACGCACATCAATGCTTTCCTCCCTGATAAACAGAGAGCAGTTCATAGTGCCAGGCAAAACCGCGTCCGTCGGATATCATCTGTAGCTAGGGAATTGTTTGCCTGGCTCAGAATTCTGCCCAGGTCTGGCATTCTGCTTTGCTGGGCTTTCCCCTGCAGACACACCAGAGCAGTCCCACAGGGCAGCAGAGCCATGGGGCCACTGATGGCAGGTCCACACTGTCACCTCTTCCCAGGAAAAGGCTTGGGTGAAAACACAGACTGGAGCTGGTCAGTGGGTGCTCACCTTGGCTCACCTGAAAGGGATCAGGCAGGGCTTTGTTAAAACACCCCTTTCTCCCCAACTTTAGGGCAGGAGGGTGTCCCAGCATGGCCACAGTGCCCAGTGCCAGCGCTGAAGGGGTGAGTGCTGCTGCCTTCCCCTTCTGGGGGAGAATTAAACCAAAACAGCCATTAACAAAACAAAAGTGACCTTGGCAAGTCAAACAGTTCGTTTCAAACCTGTGTGAGATACCTGCATTTCTATAGCAACAAAAATAGGAGGTTTTGCTTGCAAACAGTGTCTTGTACATCTAAGAATAGCCACATTTCCACAAAGTTCTTAAAAAAAGACACAAATGCTAGTTTGGATATTAAGATTAATATATTTAATCTTTCTTGTTTGTAAAACAAGACATAAATTTGTGTATAGATATAATTTATATATTCTTTTATTTATATATACTATATACAGACAATAAAAAAATTTTCCTCTGTATTAGACTGAGAGATTTATGGAGGAATGATATAGGCATAACAGGGAGCTTTGAAGAAACTCAGAGTTTCATACTAGGTAATTCCCAGGGAAAAGGAAAACACGTCTCCCTGTCAGCCTTCAGCACTGTAACAGGCCTTGCCCCCCATGGACTGAAGTCCCAATTGGCTCTTACACTGGATATTTGCTACATGGTTCTTGAAATCAGGAGGCTGTCCCCACAGCAGGATCCTCTGTGCCTTGCTGACAGCCATGGCCCCAGTCCAGGACAGCCATGGGCCAGGGGAGGTTATTGCACTCCAAGGATGCGCACGTTAAAAGCACATCTGTGCATTTCCATAGCTCCTATGGAAGAACAAGACATTTCGAATGTGCATATTTATCAAAAATAACAGAGATGGGAAGCGACTGCTCGCACGGAGATCCCTGATCATGGCCAGGGGCTGGGGCGAGCTGGCTGGGCTGGACAACTTGGACAACTGCCCTCAGTCCTGTGAGGCCAATGCTGTGACCTCCTGCCCAGCCGGAGGGGCGTGACGGGGACAGGCACCGGGATCCTGGCGGGACGTGAAGTGCAGTGGGTGGCAGGGTGAGGGCAGCGCAATGTATGACCTTGCATTTCTCGCCTTGCTCTGTTTCGGAGGGTGGGTTGCTGCAGGGAAACACCAGTTAAGGCCGTCTCATTAATTATGTCTAATACCAGACTGGGAGGAGGAGGGGAACCTTGGAGTGGGAAGGAACACAAGTAGGAATCATTTTACCATTCACCTAGAAGTGAAAAGAAAAACCCCAAAACAATCAAAAAACTCCAACTCCAAATGAATAACCACCTCACAGAACTAAATAATGCTTCTTATGGCAGTCAGCCTGGTGAAAACAGAAAAAGAACCCCAACACTCTGGCAAAGAGGACAGCCCCTGCCTGGCTCATGGTCAAGCTGATCTGGGGCTCCTCTCTGATGCTCACAGTGAAAAGAAATAGGAGAGGGTTTGGGCTTAGCCTTGGGGGCATGAACCTGACCTCTGGAGAATGGTGCGACAGTGGTCTCCCCTCAGCTGCTAGCCCACCTTCTGGCTTGCAGTGGTCAAAGATCAATCAATCTGGGTTCCTTGCAGGGTCTCTGGCATGGACTCAGCCATCCAGAAGAGGAACACAGAATTGTTTTGGTTGGAAAAGACCTCTAAGATTATTGAGTCCAACCATTCCCCCAGCACTGCCAAGCCCACCACTAAACCATGTCCCCAGATGCCACAACTAAATGTCGTTTAAACACCTCCAGGAATGGTGACTCCACCACTTTCCTGGGCAGCTATTCCAAAACCTGACCACCTGCAGTGAAGAACTTCTTCTTACATAAAATCTAAACCTCCCCTGGCACAACTTGAAGCCTTTTCCTCTCATCCTGTCGCTTGTTACCTGGGGGAAGAGACTGATCCCCACCTGGCTGCCCCCTCCTGTCAGGGAGTTGTGCAGGGCCAGAAGATCCCCCCTGAGCCTCCTTTTCTCCAGGCTGAGCCCCTTTCCCAGCGGCCTCAGCTGCTCCTCATCAGCCTCGTGCTCCCGACCCTTCCCAGCTCCATTCCCTTCTCTGGACACACTCCAGCCCCTCAATGGCTGTCCTGTTGTGAGGGGCCCAGAGCTGGACACAGGATTTGAGGAGTGGCCTCACCACTGCCCTGTCAGGCGGACAGTCCCTGCCCTGGTCCTGCTGGCCACACCATGGCTGATACAGGCCAGGTGCCAGTGGCCTCTTGCCCCCCTGGGCACACCTGGCTCACGTTCAGCTGCTGCTGACCAGCACCCCCAGGGCCTTTCCCACCAGGCACTTTCCAGCCCCTCTGCCCCAGCCCGGAGCTGCAGCGGTTGGTGTGACCCCAGGGCAGGACCCTCCGCCCACGGACCCAGCCTGTCCAGATCCCTCTGCAGGGCCTTCCTGCCCTCCAGCAGATCAACACTCCCACCCAAACTGGTGTCATCTGCAAACTGGCTGAGGGTGCCCTCGAAAGATACCAAACGGGACTGGCCCCAGCACTGAGCCCTGGGGAACACCACTGGTGATGGCCCCAGCTGGATTTAACTCCATTCTCCACCACTCTCTGGTCCATCCATCCAGTTTCTCCAGGAGAATGCTGTAGGACACAGTGTCAAAGGCTTTACTGAAGTCTAGGTAGACAACATCCACAGCCTTTCCTTCACCCACTGAGTCACCGTGTCATAGAAGGAGTCCAGGCTGGTCAAGCAGCACCTGCCTTTTCCCTGTGCTGGCTGGGCCTGATCCCCTTGTCCTGTATGTGCCATGTGATGGCACTCAGATCTGCTCCATGACCTTCTCAGCACCGAGTTCTGACTGACAGGCCTGTAGTTCCCTGGATCCTCCCCTCTTGCAGGCATTAAGCCCTGGCCTTTGGCACAGGCAGTGCCTGTGCTCAGGACTAGAGCACTGGTGCCTAAGCTGTGAGAGCAGAGCCCAGTAGGGTGCCCTAGCTCTGTCCCAGGATTATGGCAACCTGTCCATGCTAGGACTACTTCCCAAGCCCTAGCATAGCAGCACGGACTTGCACTCCAGAGATCCCTACTGCTGCTAATTACGTTGTGTTTGTGGGCCAGGAAGATCCTGGAGGCAGAAGAGTTGTTTACGTGGCAAGACACTGGTTTGGCTCCAGACTGCCCAAATGAAGCCAGGAGATCTCAGCTCAGCTCCTGATAACTCTCTGGCCCACCACAAACTGTGACAAAGGTCGCAGCAGGAGCGAGGACCAGAACCCCATGGAACCAAACTAGTGTGGAGATGGGGTGCCTGTGCCCCCCAATTACCGTCACCAACAAGCCAGCGTGGGAGAACAAGCAGAGAAGCTGCTTGAGCCCCTTGACCAGCTGATTGCACGGCTTGTGACAGGGCATGAATTCACCCGTCAAACCCATCACCAACACAACCATCCATTCTGCAGAGATCAAAGAGTGTCTTGGCTACCACAAACCCTGGTAAATGCGGGCCTGCAGACATCGCATCCTCACCAGACCTGTGAGATTTGAGAGCATGGCCTGGCACACAGCTGGCTTTACTTATTGATCAACGTCTTTAGGGAGCGTGTGAGAGTGCTCATGACAGTGGCGACCGTGGCTGACTGGCGGGCGAGCTGCTCCACAGTCTGCTGGTGGCTCAGCGTTCTGGCCGTGGACTCCTCGGCAGCCTTCAGGAGGAAGGTGTAGTTTCTCACCACCTCCTCCACCTTCGTCAGCAGCTCTTGGCGCTGGGACTCTGAGCGCACGACGTACACCAGCCTCACAAAGGTTTCGATGAGGCTGCTTAGCACCTGGAAGCTGCTCGTGATGGCGGAGAGCATGTGGGTGGGACTCTTGTCGACGGCGGCCACGCGGCGGCAGGACGCCCGGAACTCCTTGAACTTGAGGGCCAGCTCCTGCTTGTACTCAGCCAGCTGGGAGATGTAGGGTTTGCAGTCCCGGACCTCAGGGCTCAGCACACACTGCCTCAGGATGGTCAGGAGCTCGTTGGTGTCCAGCTGCACCTGCAGAAACCCATTGGGAAAGCTGTAGGCATGGCCTCGAAGGGTGTTGATCTTTGCCAAGCTCCCCTCAAAACTTGAGGTCCTTAAATCTATTTCCTGGGTCTGGCTTTCATTGGGACTGCTGCAGGCTGTTGCGTCTAGGACCTGAAGAGTCCTGCTCATGACTGGGACCATCTGATTGTCCAGCTTCATTCCCGGGAGTATCTGCATGGGGATGGAATAGGACAGCTCATCCTTCTCGCTCCCATCATCTGCAACATCACATTTTCGGTAGTAGAAGCAGTACCGGATGGAGCAGCACTTCTCATCCTCCATGTCTTCATCCCGCAGCTCAGCAGGACTCGGATACATCTCCTCCTGGACAGAGAACACTGCTGCACCCTTCTGGTTCTTTTTGTCCTGTGCTATCTGGACATAGGAGGGGTCAGCCACTCCAGAGGCTTCCTGGAGTTTGCTCTTAAGAACAGGACAGAGGATGCTGGGTTCAGGCTCTTTCTGGGGGCCTTTCTGCTTGGTTGTGTAGATGTTTTGGTCAGAGGACAAGGACGTCCTATCAGTCTTATCTATTTCACTGACACTGTAGCGACGCAAGAGCTTCCTGTAGTGGGGTGCACCCATGCACTCCCCTCGGGAGGTGCATGTTGTCAAACAGGACATGCCGTTCTCTGGATCTGACCGGTAGTCTCTGGACTCTAAACTTGTGGATCGTATCCGTTTGCCTTTGGAAGGGCTGCTCATGCTCGTCAGCCTAATGGCTTCTACCTGCTTCTGGTCATCTGCAACTTTATCCCTGCCTCGCCTCTCCAGTTCTGGTATCACCAGCTGGTTGGGGGGTGGCCTCATTCCCCTGCAAATCCGCTTGCAGTCACAGCTACGCCTTTGCTCCCTGGACATCCCTGGGACT
Organism: Callaeas wilsoni; assembly: GCA_013398955.1. NCBI lineage: Eukaryota > Metazoa > Chordata > Aves > Passeriformes > Callaeidae > Callaeas > Callaeas wilsoni. Next base: position 11,455 of record VWPU01012727.1, read on the forward strand.
TTTTGCACAGGACTGCTCCTCAGCTGGCAGCTGCAGCGCCCAGGGGCAGGAGGGTGCAGATACTCCTGTGGCGGGAGGTCCCCTTTGCTCTTTGGCTTGAGCAGCTCTTCAAGGAATTCCAGCTCATACTGCTTCACCTTCTGCAGCTGGGCCTGCCGCTCGTCCGTCTCCTTCTTCAGCCGGGTGGGAAACGTTGCAGAGAACAGGTTCCTAAGCCTGAAGGGAGCTTTTGGGGCTTTGGGTTTAGCTGGGACATCAGCGTCTTGTTGGGTCACCTCCAGGACTTTTTCTACTTTTTTGGAAGGCACAGTACTGATCTGCAGGCTCTCGGATCTGGGCATCAGCTGGATTGGCCCCTTGGCTTCCTCACCGGTGCTCCTGAAAGTGCTACCAGGTGATGGAGAGTGCACATTGCTGCTCTCAGCTTTTAAGATTTTGGCTGAGCTTTCCTGTTGTATTTTCTGTCCTTGGTTTGAAGGAGCTGTGTGTTTCTGCAAGACGAGGCTTGTGGCTTCCCCACCTGCTTTCTGACCTGTCTCTCCACTTGCAGCTTTTCCTGGACCATCTCTACTCACTTTTTGCTGGTAGCTTTTAGAGGCGAAAGTCTTACTGGACATCATTTCCTCGCCTGCTGAGGCGAGGTGGAAAGCTTCAGCCTGACTGCCAGGAGCTTCTTTTGGATTTGGAGAAACTTCACAGTGCTGCTGCGGAGAGAGTTGCTGCTGCTGCTGACAGTTGCATAATGTCTCTGCAGTTTGTGGACCTCCTTTAAGTGTCAAAGGCTTGCTGCTGGCTGGTGCACAGCTGCTGGTACCGTTCACATTCTGGTCTTCTTTTAAGGCTGATACCACCTGGGGAGCTGAGGCTTTTGCATTTGCCACCTGCTGCAGAGCAGCTGAAACGATGGCTGGAGTTACGCCGCTTTTGTGATCCAGGAGGAGCTTGGAGCTCGGCTGCATCTCTTTGGGCATCTTTTCTTGTACATCCTGTGTCTGTTCCCTGCTCAGGGCTGCTGTGGCATGCAGAGATGCCTCAAAGGCAGCTTTTGTGTGACCTGCACCTTTGCACTCAGAGCTCTGCTCACTAAGCTGGGGGCTCAGCCCCGGCTGGGCAGCCGAGGTGCAGCTCCGCTCCCCGTGCTGCTGCTCCTGTTTGCTCTTGCAGTTGGTAAGGCTGGGACTTTGGGTAGAGAAGGCTGGCTTCAGTGAAGGGCTTGGGTCTTGGCGGCTCAGGGGGTAGGGTGAGGTGAGAACAGCCTGGGCAGCACAGCTCTGGATTCGGAAAGGCAAGTCCTTCCTGGCCAGGAGGTTATCTTTGTTGATGTGTTGAGTGAGGAAGTAGGCTGCGTTCTGATGCTGCTTCATAGCAGAGACCATCTCCGAGACATCGGTGAGCTCTGAGGAGTTTGTTTCGTGGCCAGAGTCCAAGGATGACTCAGGAGTGATGGCAGCCAGGACAATAAGACCTGAGGAGGGACACAAAGAAAACCCCACAACAACCCTCACACCACAGTGCTGTGTGGAGGAGAGGGGAACTCCTTGCGACAGAGGGGTTCCAGGAATGCAGGGCACATTGGAGAAACTTCTGTGACTTCTCACAACTAAGAGTTAAGGCTTGTAAGGGACACCACTTGTCAGCATTGAGCTGGCTTGATAGCTCAATTCAGCAAGAGCTTCAGGCCCAGGAAAAGATCCTGTGAAGCTTTCCATTGGTGGTGGCAGCAGAGCTATAGGGACTTGTCTGACACAAGAAGGAAAATTGGGCAACAGGTACTCTGCCATAGTGAATGGGGCAACCAAGGTGGGAAGAGGAACAAAGGACTGTGCTGGCAGCAGGCCAGTCCCAGAGTCACCCATCTGGCAGCAGGTTTGCCTTGTGAAGGGCTCACACACTGCAAAACCTGGGTGGGAACCTGCAAAGACCGATGGCCAAAGGTCCCAGCTGAGTGGGGTCACAGTGGGGAGGACCTCATGCTCACAGTACTGGTTTCTTAGTGACTTGCCCCAGCACCGTGGCATGTGGCAGATATGGGATAACCAAGACACTCCTTCAGCCACTGGCAGGGAGAGGAGTTCCACCTCAGCTTCTTAGAAATCTTCTGAGCAGCAGCTTGGCCGCTCCTGCTAGAGCCTGTTGCCACAACTTAGTTTTTACTAGAAGCTGCTTCACAGTCACTTATAGGATGGGAGGAGACTAAAGGGAAGGATGTGCAATAGGAAAGAGAGGCTATAGGGAAAAAAGGGAGTCACAGCCACCGAAATACCTGCTGTCTGCTGTGGTGGGGGATGTGGACAATCCTCTGAAGCAGCCAGGGCTTCCAGCGCCTGCAGGGTGGACACCAGGGCATCATCCAGCTCTTGGGCATGGTCTCGGACTGTCCGTGGCTGCACGTTGTCAATCAGCGTGACCGGGATCTCGTCGTAGAGGATGCCACAGAGGTGCCGGCCCTGCTCCTGGCTCTGGGCAGCTGCCCGGCGCTTGGGGTCGTCCTCGTCGGAGCTGTTGTCTCGGAAGCCAGGAGGGGGGGCGGCGATGGCGGGGAGCAGGGACGTCGTTTCGTCTTCTTCCTCATCATTCCCGGGAGGGGGAAGCGACATCAAGTCCACCATGTTGTCGCGGGTGCTGCCAGGCTTGCCCCCCGTGCCCGAGGCCAGCCGGCTCTTGATCTTGGCTTGGCAGGACTCGCAGTAGAAGTGGGCGGTGTCGCTGCGCAGGTGGGTGTCTATGGTGTGTGCCCTGGCCCTGCTCGCGTGCCTGTCTTGCTCAAGGCCATCCGGGTCATACTCCTTAGCTGCCCCGTTGTAGCCTTGGCCAGAGCTTTTGGAAGTGGGGTCAGATTTGGTCCTCGGACGAGTTTCCTCAAAAAAAATCAGGTTTTCATTGATATCCGTCCCGCTCTCTCTTTCCTTCCTCTGCTCTCGCATGTGCAGGTAGCAGAAGCGGATGAGCTCCGAGTCCGAAGCCCTGGTGGCAGAAGCCCCGGCTGCTCCGGTGACAGTGGCAGAGCCACCCACCAGCCCATTCTCTTTCTTTCCCATGTGCCCTGCCGTGGCAGGCCGGTGGAAGTTGTGTGCGTTGATGTAATCTAAACCAAAACCACAACAGGCACGTTAGCAGCAGCACCCGGATGAAGGGAAAACAGCGTGGGGAAGCTCCTGCTCACTCTGGAGAAGCACCCGTGTGCTCTCTGCCCTCCAGCTCTCAGCACGCTGGACTGCAGTGGGACACCCATGTTCCCTGCAGCACAGTCAGGCCACCTGGCTGGTCCTTTGGAAAACTTGCTGGGCCTGTCTGCCAGGAACGAGGGTAGAAGAAATGTCCTGCACCACAGAATGGGCTGGAAGGGACATTTAAAGGCCATCTGGTCCAATCCCCCTGCAATGAGCAGGGACATCTTCAACTAGATCAGGTTGCTCAGAGATGTGTCCAACATTCAAGGAAATCTTGAATGTTTCCAGGGATGGGAACCTGTGCCTGTACCTCACCACCCTCATCATGAAACGCTTCCTCCTTGTATCTAATCTGAATCTACTCTCTTTCAACTTAAAACCATTGCCCCATGTCTTATAGCTACAAGGCCTATCAAAAAGTCTCCCTGGAGCCTTCTCTTCTCAAGGCTAAAACATCCAGCTCTTTCAGCCTGTCTCCTAGGAGAGATGCTCCAGCCCTCTGATCATCTTCATGGCCTCCTTTGGACTTGCTCCAACAGGTCCATGTCCTTCCTGTGCTGGGGACCCCAGAGCTGGAGGCAGCACTGCAGGTGGGGTCTCACCAGAGTGGAGCAGAGGGGCAGAATCCCCTCCCTCTCCTGCTGCCCACGGGGCTTTTGCTGCAGCCCAGGGCACACTTGGCTTTCTGGGCTGCGAGCTCATGTTGCCAGCTCATCCACCAGCATCCCCAAGTCCTCAGCAGGGCTGCTCTCTGTCTGTTCATCCCCCATCCTGGATTGATACTGGGGTTACCTTGCCCCAGGTGCAGCACCTTGTACTTGGCCTTGTTGAACCTCATGAGATGCCACGGGCCACTGCTCGAGCTTGTCCAGGTCCCTCTGGATGTCACTCTGTTCCTCAGGCCTTTCAGCTGAATGACTCAGCTGCAAATCATCTGCAAACTTGCTGAGGGTGCTCTCAATCCACTGTGTCCTCGAGGAAGACATGAAACAGTCCTGGTCCCAGTACAGGCCCCTGAGCTTGATCCCTCTGGTGGGGGCAGAGCTGGGCAGAGCCAGAGGGGGGCTGGCCAGCACAGCTGACATTGAGACACAGGGATGTGGGTGCTGCATCAGTGATCCACCAGCTGTATTGAGAGGGCAGCAGGAGCAGCCTGGCTGCTCCAACAAGAACCTGCAGCCTCAGCCTGCCAGCTCACATTATATAGCAAGAAGGAATTGTTGCCATTTTTGGGTAATGTTGGCCACACCAAGCAGTGTTCCTCAGGAGACTGCTAAACATGGAGCAATATTGCCTTTTGGGGAGACATCCACAGTAGCTGGGCTGTGTTCAAGTGACAGACACCTCCCAGCCCCTTGTCCCTCGCTGCCCATGATCCATGTGTTATTTCTGTCTGGCTCACAGCTACTGCATCAGGCTGGCTATAACAGAGCCCGTTGCTCTTGCTGTTAAGCATCTCCCAGTGACAGCCTCCCCTTGTTCTCCTGTGCAAGGAAAGTGGCTGAAATACTGTTTGAATTTCTGGCCAGTGGTCCATCCCTCAGGAGGGGCATCTGTCTGCATTGAGGGTTGGATTGTGCAGCTGTACTGAGAGCGGCTGCCGGGGGATGCAGGTTCTCTCTTACCAAGGATAAATTAAATCAAATAAATCCTAATTAAATTCATTAGCTCAACAAATTGGACAATTTGTCTCCCCAAACACATGTTTGTATTATACTGTTCATCACCTGCAATGCTAAAATCCCAATAAAAACAAAATCTCTTTCATTCCTGGCCATGGCAGTGCTCAGAAATGACAGCTGTGTGAGGGAGCACAAGGCTGCCGGAGCTGGGGACGTGTGGGCTGTAGCAGGGTGGCAAGGGCTGAGGCAGAGGCTTGCTGGCTGCCCATGCCAAGCCAAGGCCTGCTTCTGAATGGGGCCAAACCCCTAAAATCCAAAATCCAGCTGCTGGATGCTCTGGGAGAAAACTTCCTGACAGGGAGCTGAGAGAGCAACTAAGGGCACAGAGCTGCTTGGCTGATGATGGCTGATGGAGAGAGTGGGGAGAAGAAGGGACAGGGAGGTGAATCACCTGTGTAGCTCCAGCATGGCACAACAGAGGGCAAGGCTCTGGCATATGGCTCCGCAGGGAAATGCAGAGAGATGGATCTAACTGACAACATTCGGACAGCGTGTGCATTTCTGAAAATGTCTGCTGTTCAGCAGGAGGCTCTAATGGGCCTCAGGGAAGATGGATGTGCTCCTCTTCTAGGTAAAAGCATGGGCCAAGGCTTGATTTTACATTTAAGGTTCTGGCACAGTCTGCCTGCAGCCTGGGAAGTCTGGGCTAACTTAATTCATCCCAGTGGGGCTTTCTCCTGCAAGGATGTGCTAATGAGCAGCAGTCACTGCTCCCTGTGATCCGCCTGGCTCCTGACAGCTCAGCCTGCAGCCCTGTGGAGACCAGAACTGTGAGCAGACTGTTTCCTCAATACACTCTAAATTCACTCCTTCTGAAAGGTGCCTGAGCGGCAGGCTGAGTGCACTGGGTCTGCAGGGAAACTGCTCCACTCCGGTGGTCACAGAGGTTTTCATTGCACCCAGGAGGACAGACCAGGCCATCCAGAGAGGGGCTGGTGCAGATCCATCGCTGTCCTACCCACACTGTGACTCCCTCTCTCACATTGACTCCTGCCCCTGCAGAGTTACATTGGTTTCTTGAGACTGTCAAGAACTGGGCAAGATCTACAACCCTTTTTCGTAGAGGTTTGGACCATGGTCCTGAAGCAAAATCTCAGGAAAAAATTCTGGCTATTGTCACAGTAGCTAGAGTGTGGAAAAACACCACTTGCACATGCTGAGACATGCCCTGAGAGGCCAGGAACTGTGGGTGCTCCCAGCCTCTTTCCAAGCCCTTGGATATGGGATGCTGTCCTCTTCTCTGACTCCCCACAGGCACGTGTCCCATGTGTCCCTGTAGCACATGTCAGGGTGACATAAGCCAGGGAAGGACCACTCTGATGACATTTAAACCAGCTAAGTTTCAAACACCCTCTGCTCACAGCAAAATGTGACTAAATGCATTTCCACAGGGCACCCAGGGCAGAGCACAGTGACAGCTGTCAGTCAGAGGCAGAGGGGGAGAAAGGAGAGGAAACTGCTTATATTTACACCAAAATCACCTGCCAGGCCTTTCCTGGATTCACTGAGGTTGCTGCAGGTGCTTTCCTGATCCCTCTTGTGAGTGTGTCCTCCCACGTGTGCCAAATCCATGTTCGGGTGCCTTCCTCAAAGGCACCAAGTGCTTTCCCAAGGACCCTGCTAGCTCTCTGCACTCCTCCCACCTCCCCAAGCCAGGCCCATCTTGAGAAGGAAGTTTTGACAGTGCCAGCTAAACTGAGGACTTCTCACAGCTCTCTGGAGCTGCAGTGTCACTTGGGAGGTCTGGGAGTGACTTTCCAGATGCAGCTGGGTTGGTATTTTGCCCATCTCCAGTCACTGAACCTGTATTTTATTTCCCTATACAGAATATACTGGATGTGAACACCTGCATGGAACAGCAGTATGCAGTTCATGGTTGGCTCTTGTTTGAAATCATGCTTGAGAATCATTGCTCTTTTTGGAGGGTGACTTCTGCAATCCATCCTCACGGAACAGCATTGGTGCCTGTTGGGATGGAAGCTCCTGCTGGGTCCCAGACCAGCCTTCTGCTCCCTGAAAAGCTGGGACAGCAAAGTTGCCTTCCTGATTTAGGAAATCAGCAGAGCAGCCACGCTTGCAGGGCTGCCCGTGAGGCTCAGACCCCCAGGATGGAGGCAGCAGCGTCCAGAGGCAGCAGGAATGCAGTCCCCTGAGTTCATCAGAGTCATGTTGGTCTCCAGAGCGGGATGCCAGCCAGGGAGTGTGTGCTGCATCCCTGCAGCAGTGCAGGCTGTTCTGTGAGGGCTCAGCACGTGGCTGGCAGCTTTACAGGTCTTCTCAAACAGCACCTCCTGGAGCTGCTCCAAGAGCTGCCACCACAACACTGGTGAGCGTTTAGGGCCTGCGCTGATACCACAAGCCATTTTGGCTGATCCAAAACGAGGACCTGTCTCCCTGCTCCTTGCTTTCTGGTTCAAGAGGGAGCCTGCTGGTTCTCAGGGTGAATGGGAGCAGAGGGGACATGTCAGAGAAACCCTTCACCTTCCTAATGCTGTCGAGCCCTGAGCGGAGGGAGGGGAGGGAGCCTAGGGAAAGGGCTGGCACAGAAAGCAGAGGCTGAAACGTACCTGCCTTGATAATCTGAGGCGGGGGCGGCTGGCTGGGGGCCCTGGACAGGATCATCTTCTTGGAGTCCACCAGGAGACGGCAGTAGCCTGCGATGAGGCAGGCGAAGTTGGTGGCTTCAGGCCACTCCATCAGCAACACCAGCGGCTGGAAGGCAAGAGAGGCAAAGCTCATGAGGGCCGCTGGCTCAGCTGGGGGACCAGAGCTCCACGGGGGCTGCGCTGGGCCCTGCACTGGTGGAACTGGTGAGCTGCTGATGCTCCTGGCACTCCTACATGAAAAACCAGCCAGGTGCACAGCCTTGCTCCAGCTCACCCAGCAAACAGCTGTGCACAGGAGTGTCTGGCTGCAGCTGTGATTCCTGCTTGCTGACTCCCCAAAGGAGGAGGGAAGAGCTGCATCCCCGCCGGGCACAGGCTGTGCATGGCAGGGCCTCCACACCACCTCCTTCTGATCTTTGTCTCCGTGTCAGTGCTCTGAGCCTACCTGCAAGCACCTGTTCAACCATAAGGGCCTTGGGAGGAGTGCAGGGAGTTTGTGGAGTCTCCAGCTGCCAGAACCCCTCTTTCATTGCAGGCGCTGTGTCTGCCTCCCATAAATTAAAATATCTGCTTCCAGCAAGATGCCAAAGGGGCCAAACCCTATTATAGGTTCCCCCAGCTATCACTCTGAGACTGTGGATCTTATTTAAACCTAACCCTTTGGAAAATTAAATTTGTGCTTAGGAGCAGATGGTGCCTTCTCTTTTAGGAGAGCATTTATTTGCATGCTAAAAAAGATCTTTGCTTTAAAGACAGATAAAACTCAGACAAGATCTGTGTGACACATATAACCTCACAGCACAATCTAGCAGCAGACAGTGCAACTCCCAGCTCCCAGATTGTCCCAAGGAGAAGATTAGCTAGCCCAGGGAAGCTGTTGGGGTGGGATTCACTCCTACCCACCCAGTGAGGTCCTGTGCACTGCTGGGACCAGGCTGGGCAGAGCAGCCTGTGCCAGCACAGCTCGCTTGAGAAGTCCATGCTCGGTCTGAGCCCCCAGCACTGCTCAAGACAGACTTGTGAGATGGAAAACAAATTGACAGTGCCTTCAATAGTCATGGCAAAGGCAGCTCCTGCCCTCACCTACCCCTTGCACAAAGCACCTGTACCTAAAGGACCTTTGTATCCAGGTTCAGGGCTTGTCTGAGCCAAATGGGGGATGCTGAACTGCTGCTGTCTAACGCTGCCTGTCCTGCCATGCTCTGCCTCTTGCACACTGAGAGCCCTCCAGGACTCAGAAGAACTCATTTACCACATTCAGGGAACACCAAGGCTGCTTTAAAAAACACTTAAGCCTACACAGTGTGAAAAGCATTAAAGCTATTTTGGTTTTCTTGTTTTATAACCACAAGAGGTTTCTGGTACCCACTGGCCAGTTTTGTGCTCTGCTATTGTAAGCCACCAAGCCAATTCTGGCAAAGGAAGGCCCACCTTAGGCCAGAGTGTCATGCTCTTGACCATACAGTGCAACAAACTTGGGTGTGAAGCCATCAGCCCTGGGCAGAGCTGCATGTGATCCCCAAGCCATGCCAGCCCCTGGCAGGGGCAGAGTTCTCCCACAGCCAGGGTAAAGAAGCTCCCTCTTTGGCTGCTGTGCAGGAAGATAAAGGAAAAGAAATAACTTGATGTGGAAGAGCAATAGCCTGACAAGTGAACGTCCTCCACTGAGAGGCTCTGCCCCTGCCCGCTTGACAAGGCTCTTTCTGCATCTTGGAAAATAAACCTGAGATGACACAGATCAAAGGGGAAGTATCAAGCCAGAGAGAGAGGAGTGAAGAAATTCTCAACATAGCTCGAAGGAGGCAGGCATGCAGTGGTGAGGGGGGTGACACCTCTTAGCCCAGCTCCAGTCTTGACATAAGTGATGAAAGGAAACCATGTGTTCTGCGTATGAAGCGTCCTTAAAACAAGTGTCTTCTACATAGGGCTAAGCCCTCCTGGGTTTTTCAAGCCATCTGTTGAATGAGGACATATTTGTGCATTTTCCCTGCTCTGTTCTGCAGGGTTTGAAGTGTCAGCAGCAAGGGAGGGAGCAAATCCCGGTGGGAGGGAGGCAATGGCTGATAAACACGCACTGCTGGAAGATTAAACCAAGAGGCCCAAGTGGGCTGAGAATCCCCTTCCAAAAGGAAAGCCAGGGGATAGTTTCCACCACGTGTGAATCCCACCAAGGCAGAGTGGCACAGGGTTGTGAACCTTCACTGCCTCCCTGTCAGCGCTCACCGTGCAGCCCCCAGGGCAGCCCCAGTGCCCCAGCTAGGGACCATTATCTCCGAGACTCATTTCCATCTTTGCTCAGCTCCCTCTGCCTCAGGATGCTCCCACTCATCCAGAGATGGGACTGCAGGTTCTTGCTGGCAAGAGGCAGCCCCTGGATCAGTCCTGAAGGGCGACAGGACTGAGAAACAACAACCCTGACTGATGTTTCTCGACTACAAATGAAACACCAGGGTGCTGTGAGCTCCCTACCAGGTCTCCAAGCAAGCCCAGCCTCCAGAATGGCTTCTGGCAATAGATGCATGACATGCTGGGGTTACCTGTGGCACTCTGCTCTGAAACAGAGAAATCTTAAACCTGATTAACATTACAGCTTAGAAAAGATTACTCTGATGTAGTGACAGGGAAGCTGTGTGAGAGTTCTCTAATTGTCGAGGATTCAAATATTTTTATTAGGGATTAAATCACTTCAGGTGCAGCTTGGAGCCATCCACCCGGGCTGTGGGTGTGTGATCTCCCCATGGCCTGGGAGCCCACAGTGCCGTGGGTCTGTGTCCTGCTCATGGATTATGAGCTGTTTACGAAGACATTGAGCTGTGCACAAAGACACTCGCTGTGAGCAAAGCTGCTGCAGTCAGGCTGTGCATCTCCCTTGGCCTTGGTGGCTTCTTTGCTGCTGACTAACAGAGGTCTGGCACAGGATCTGAGCCTTTCCCACACGGGGTTACAAGACTGAGTCTCTCTCTTCCACTGCTAGGTAGTTTTGCTGAGATTGCAACAGCTCAGCTGCCTTTGAGATGTCCACCCTGCTGCCACATCCCCCTGAGAGTGGCCAGCAGATCTGAAAGTGATTTATGGGGTCAAGAGGCAAAGAGACAATATGATTGCAGCAGCCCTTTTCCATTGGGAAATCTTTCCACAAAGAGGAGGTATCAGGGGTGGTAGCTAATGGAGGTGTTATTTTTAGGCATTGGCAACCTTGGTCACCCTCTTCCATGTGGGCAAGGCAAATGAGATCGTGTGGAGACAGCCAGGCACGGGCGACCTGAGCAAATATTGGCTTTGTGACCAGGTACACGAAACATTTCCAACTCATGGTGCTGAGGGTTTTAGCTGGCAAATTCAGGGCAGCTATGCAGGGAGCTGCTCTAAATAAGAACAACTCTGAAGAACTGCAGCCTGTGCTTTGGGCCTCCTTGTGACACCCATGGCTTCTGGCAAATGGGATTCACCTCCTTTCCCTTAGAAACATCCTGCAGGAGGCAGTGAGGGCTCGTGTCTGTGGTCAGGACTGGCCTGGTCCCCAAGAGGCTGGGGCTTGTGACATCCCTGTGTCTCCCTGCAGATTTTTCAACCCGCTGCTCAGTCTGAACCAAACCTGACAAAAAGGCAGCAACCTGGAAGAGCACGAATCTTCCTAAGTTTTCTGAACCCAGTGGTGCAGTAGGGCAGAGGCTTCCGTGAGCAGCCGGAAGGCAGGGAGGGATGCAGCAGGGACAAAAGCAGTGCTGCTGCTCTAAGCTGCTCCCTGCCCTGGCAGCACTGTGGCCACGAAGTGCACAACCCTCTTTCCCAGCTGCTGATCAGGAGGTGATGTTGATCACTGATGGGGAATAAATTATCAACCTGGATAACCCCTGGCTGTCTCCCACCACGCACCTCTGGCCTGTCTCGTGCCCACCAGCCCATCCTCTTCCTCATTCTCATGGGCACCTTCTTGCTGCAGCACCTCAGGGGCCCCCAGGGCTCTGCTTCCTTGGGAGGGCAGAGCAGAAATGCCTGTCTGTGCTTTGTCAGGGCAGCAGCGCCTTTAGGATGGAAACTCTAAGTTTTACACAGAAGCAAACTTACTGGGATAATCCTACTGCTCTAAAAATGCCAAACATCAGGTTCCCAGTGGGATGCCCAGGTAAAGGTTCATCTCTGACCTGCAATGTGCCAACGTGCAAAGAAGCAGATTTTAACAGGGATGCTCTTTCTACATCTAAATGTGTAATACCATCCTGGAATTATTGATGGTTTGATCTTTCACTCATAATGGTTTCCTAGATTTTCTAGGCCTCATGAGGAAAGGACACCTTTTCATTCAAAGTTTCCTGCTTGGCAACCAGTCTCTCTGGGAAGTAAAACAAAATACATTTATACCATATACAAGAAATGACTTTTTCATTAGCTTAGTAATGATAAAGTGATTTTTCTATTATGCCCTGCCTTTAAATCAGACCTCAGTGTCCTTCTGGAGGGTATTTTCTTGTTCAGACAAAGGCCTGGAGGAAATTTTCTGGCCAGGGTTATGCTAGATGATTTTAACAGTCCTCATACTGAAATTAATTTATGACCCAATCTATTCATACTATAACCTCTAAGATTATATGCACTTCCTTTTAATCTCCCCCCTTTATCATGTACTTTGGGTCTTACCCTGCTTCCTTTAATGCAGTGCAGCAGAAAGATGGGATTTGAATTTACATAATTTATGTTCCTTGGTTTACTTGAGGTGCACTGCCAAGTTTTTATTTAATAATACAGGCACCAGGGCCTAACGAGGCAGCAGTCAATTTTTCACTTCTACATTGACCTTTCCTTCTCTCCCCTTAGCATTATTAACTCAGCTCTATCAATACCAGGCTGCTTGTGACTAGGACCACTATTTCCCACTTGTTGATTAATAAGGGCCCTGCCTTGGTTAGACCTGCAGGCCTCTCTTTCCTTAGGGTTCAAGCAGCTGCCACCTCTGCTTGTGAACACCCTCCTTTTGCCTTGCCTGGTCCCACAAAATCTGAGGGCTGCTTTTTTTTGGCTATGTTTGGGGTTTCTTTTTCTTTCTTTCTTTCTTTCTTTCTTTCTTTCTTTCTTTCTTTCTTTCTTTCTTTCTTTCTTTCTTTCTTTCTTTCTTTCTTTCTTTCTTTCTTTCTTTCTTTCTTTCTTTCTTTCTTTCTTTCTTTCTTTCTTTCTTTCTTTCTTTCTTTCTTTCTTTCTTTCTTTCTTTCTTTCTTTCTTTCTTTCTTTCTTTCTTTCTTTCTTTCTTTCTTTCTTTCTTTCTTTCTTTCTTTCTTTCTTTCTTTCTTTCTTTCTTTCTTTCTTTTTCTTTCTTTCTTTCCTTCTTTCCTTCTTTCCTTCTTTCTTTCTTTCTTCCTTTCTTTCTTCCTTTCTTTCTTCCTTTCTTCCTTTCTTATTTATTTTTATTTTTTGTTTTTATTTTTTAAATGAACAAATCAAATTTGGCTTAGCATCCTCTCCATATGATGGTGTTTCCGGCTGGCTCCTGTACTGGGTGCCTGCAGGCAGCACTTTGGGTGGTGCCGGAGCTGAGAAGTGCTGTGCTTTGCATCCCATTCCCTTGTTTTACATCCCACTGCAAGCAGGGATCTGCATCTGCCCCTCCCACCCGGGTACTGAGCCAAAGGAAATCTCAATCCTTCCCTCTCTCCCATGAGATGACAGCGTTTAAGAATGGTTTAATGCAAATAAAGATTAATTCCGTGTAAGGAACCAGAGCCTGCGGGCCCATCGTCACTCCAAAGCCTTGCTCTTCCTGCAGGAGAAATCTCAGGGGCTTCAGTCAGTGCTTGCAGGAGTGGGATGAATGTCAGCCTCGCCTGCCCTTGTGATTTTGATGCGGCTCCCCACTGTTTTCGGACTAGAATTTGGCAAATACACATCGGGCACTGGCCTCAGCACCATGGCACACCCCTGCCCGGCTGTGCTTGGGGCTGGCTCCAGCAGGGAGGGCTCAGAGGGGTCACCATCCCACCACCTGTCAGAGGAAGGGGCTCCTTGGCTCCTTCCACGGGGAGAGGAGAGGGCTGAACCCCAGCTGTGCACAGCGTGCTTCTTCCCATGGCAGGCTGGACCCTGGGACACCAACATCAGTACCCAGATTCCAGGCTCAGCAGCAGCCAGGGACCTTTCTGAATTAATTTTTCCTTTGTTTTCCTCTCTCAAGTCTTGATCTCGGCTTAAGCGCCGGCTGGCTGCAGGCCCTGCTGGGAGACCAAAGTCAATTACCCCGATGCCTTTGATTGAATTGCGCCTGGCGAGCAGCCAGCGCCGCGGGCTCCTGCCCCAGAGCCCAGCACAGGGACAGGGCACAGCCTGGCACAGCTCCCCTGTTAGGCTGCAGACTTGTCCAGGCTCAGGTGATCCGGCTGTCCCCCAAGCGTTCTTCTTTCATTCGCATTCAGACTGCTTCAGCAGCCTTTTTTTCCAATGTCAAGACCGTTAATAACAAAAAGCCCAGCGGTGTGCAGCTGTGTAAATCAGAAAGGAGAAATGCTCCATCGGAAAAGGCATTTCAGTAAGAACAAACCCTTTGCTCCTGCGGGAGCTGCGGAGCCGCACAGCCGGGGGAGCCTGGAGCTGAGCAGCTCCCCCCACACCCCTGCTCTGGGGGAGCAGTCACCCCCCTGTGCCCCATCGGGGCTGCCAGGCTTGTCCAGGTGCCAGGCAGGAGACGCTGACATTGTCCTTCCTGAGATCCTGGGAGGTAGAAGAGGACTTTGCAGTGCAGCACTGGGGAGGAGGGGAGATGCATGCCTGAAGCTCGATTCTGAGCTGGCTCAGAAGCATTGGCCACTCTCAAATGCTGGTCCCAGCAAGAGGGGAAAGCCCTTGGGGGATGCAGGTCTCCCTAACCTGGCAAGCTGCACTTAATGCATAAAGATCACAGGAGACACCTTGTGCCACCTCCCTGCCCCCAGCAAATCTATGAGCTCCAGAATCAGTGCTCAAACATGAGGAGGAAGAACAGAGAAGCAACAGCCCCAGGAGAAAGGAGGCTTTGTCAGGTGAGAACGACCACTGGAACCTGCAAAACGACCATTTGCACCACTGCAGTGCAGCTGGGGATGTGAGGTCCTGCCCCCAGCTATGGGCTGGGAACTTTCTCAGCATTCCCAAGCAAAACTGCCTCACTCCCTCCGTGACTGTTGAGACAAAACCTGCTCCTGTCCTCTCAGCAGCTCTCACAGACCTTGCAGGGAACAAAAATCCTAGGAACCAGAAGCAGAGGCCTGGAGGTTTTTGTTCTTCTGTCCCGAGGTTGTGCAGCTCCTCTCTGAGAGTTTCTGTCAGCATTTGCCCTGCTCTTGCCACACTCACGGTGGCAAAAATCTAAAGAAGGCAAAGCAGAGGTACCAGCCCCAGGTTTGTATTCCAAATGGGCTGTTTTAAACAGAAATTGAAGCCCAGGATGAAACAGCTCCAAAACAAACCAATTAGCTACCTAGTAAATAATTCATAAGATAAACAGTATTTCTTTTCCGCCCGAAATAAATGCAAATGGTTTACAATTTCCTCAAGCCCATTTGTTACCTGAAAATCTCTCCCAGCTCCTTCCTGGCAGGTGAGTCTGGGCTGTGGTTGCAGGTCAGCAGCAGGTAAGGATGTCTGGACTGTGCTGGCTGGTTTGGTCAGGATGTTCAGACCTCCCAGTCGAGGGTTGCTCCATGACCTGATCCCTTTTTTAACCCATCCTTTTAACTACACTTGGAAGTTCAAGATGGTCTTTCTGCATAAAACCCTAAACCATCACTGACCATCTGTGTTTCCACAGTAACTCAGCGAGCACCTCCTACCAATTCAGGCTGGGAGCTGCCCCGGCACCAGCATCCCATGACAGCAGCAGTGCGAGGCATCAGGGTGGAACAGCCCAGGAGGACATTCCCTCCTACACTGCAGTCCATGGAGCTCTGACAGGCTCCCAAGGGTGACATGGATATGACAGGTCCCCAGAGCAGTCAGGACACTACTTTGAGCCTTCTAATGGTTGGCAACTCACAGCAGAAACAGATTGATTTGCAACCTAGGGCTTTAGCCAGTGACACGTTCAGTGCAATAGAATAATTGTAGAGAGCAGATTAGCACTGTGAGGTAATGATCTTTTTGCCTGCTTTTCTTAGCCTGCCTCATCCATCGCTGTCCTGCGTAGGATTAGCATATGCCTCATTTTGGAGCAGACATTCTGGCTTTAAAATCCAGCCCTTTGGATAATGGCTAAATGAAGACTGATAACAGCAGCCTCTGCCCTGGCACGGTGCTGTTGAGCCTGCTGAGATCCATAAATGGGGTGCTTGCTCCACTCCAGACAGGCCGAGGGGCTTTTGGTGGCCAGAGGCAGCTGCCTGGAATTTCTCATGGAGATAAAGCCATGGTGCATGCAGACGTGCTCGCAGAAAGTATGTGAGCTGGCTTACTCCAATGAGCTGGCTTTTCTCTGGCATTTGGGGGGCTGGATAGCAGGGTCACAGGACAAAGTCTACTCCTGCAGCAGGAAAGGGCTGCTGGTGGCACAGAGTGGATTTTTGCTGCGGAGAATGGCTGTGGGGAGCAGCACTGCAGGATCTGTGGACAAGCTGCGTGGGAATTGCCACCTAATTTAGAGCAGATGGATGCCAGCATCACCTAAGCCTCCAGAGCATCTGTCCCTCCTGTGGCCAGTCTGTGCTGGGGGCAACAGCGCTCTCTTCCACACCAGGGAGAGGACAGCAGCACCCCAAGAGCTCGGTGCCATGGAGCTACGTGACAGTGGGGACAGCCATGCTCAGAGCACTCACAGTGAGCCACGAGCAGTAACAGGGTCATGACCAGCCTATTACTCATGCATTAATATGGTGATTTTATACACACAAATCCGAGGGGCGTGGGCAGAGGGAGGAACCAGCAGGGTTACTCGTGGTGCAGGCAATATCCCTTGGTTATTCCTGCTCTGTAAGGAGTAAATCGATGGATTCCTGCACAGCCCAGGCAGCTGGAGGGGCTAGACAAGGAGGGCTTCCACCTGCCCAGGCTGCAGCAGGGGAGGCTGAGGCCTTTGAAGGGTTGGGACAGGCACAGCACGACACCAAGGCTTTAACTGCACAACAACTGACCTCGGTGGGCTGCAGAAGAGGAAATGTTAAAAATGTCACACTTGACCAAATACCCACTGAATTACGAATGCAAAAACAGGGCTTCATCGATGAAGCTGTTGGAGGGGAGAGCTGAAGCAGAGGGGATGAGGATCAACACGGCTCTGCCAAAGACCACTGGAGTGTTACTGCAGGTTAGCAGAGCTACTGGACCAGGCACAGCAGCAGCAGGAAAACAGACTTGGAGGAATTAATGAGCCTGGTGGGAGAAAGTGCTAAAATCCACCAGGACCCGAGGCAGCAGGAGAATCCTAAACAAATCCACCATGATTGCATCTGTGAGACAACAACTGAAACAGTGCAAGGAAAGGACTGTAGAGAGGGCTGAGGCTTTGAGACCTTGCAGGAGATGAGGAAACAGAGACAGCTGGCAAAGCAGCTCAGCTTCATCAGTCTCGGGGCAAAAAGGGATGAATGCAGGAGCAGCAAAACTGACCCACAGCCAAAGGCTCAGAGGGCTGGTGCAGATACACCCATGTGCTGTGCAGCAGCACCTCCACGCCCCACAGAGTCCTGGCTCCACTGTGCCAGACAGTCTCTGCCAGGTACTGCTCCTGATTAATTTACCCCAGACTCAATCCTAACTCTGTCCTGTTGAATTCAGAGTGGGAGGAGAGGAGAAGATGAGGCTTGGCATTTATCTGTGAGATCTCTGCCTCTCTCTCAGCTGTCCTTCCCCATGGGGCAGGGAGAGCTGGGGGCAGGGAGGCAGTGACACTGAGGATGCCCTGGAGCAAGCACACAGCTATCTGCCCCTGAGTCTGCCAGGGACATGTCCCAGCTTGTTAAAAACCTGAGCAAAGGCCAGTGGAAGATCTCCTCAGGATCTTGTGGCTGCTGGACCAGGCACCAAAGAAGTAAATAAGGATCCTACTGTACTGCTGACAGGTTTCCTGGAGGATTTGGGACCCATGAGGGGTGAGGAGGGTGGCAGGGCCTGACCATGGTGATTGACTATCAGAACCAGCACTACACCACACAAGAACCAGCAGGAGATGGGGGATAATAACACCCAGGGCTCAGGAGGGCGTGCATGCCAAGGAATGCTCTGGGGGCTGAAGGGGAGGATAACGGGGGCAGCTGGCAAGATACCCAGGAGTGGCTACTGGGCCAGGGACACACACTGATCTGTTCTCACACTGAGCCTGACACCCCTTTCCCATCATTTCCACTTTATTCAACAATCCTGCGTGGCCTGACAAGTTTCACAAGTGCTACTAATGCATGCAACCTCCCAGTCCCTTCCAGTAGCTGTGCCCAGCCCGGGAATGGCTGTGTACTGCTCCTCTCCAGCCCTGAGCAGAGGTGAGGTGCTGGCCTGCCTCCAAAGGGTCCTGCTCCCTGCCCGGCCTGTGTCACCCCTGTCTGCCCCAAGGACCCTGCTTGAACCATTAGGCAGGTGTTTGTGTCATGGCCAGCAGGCCACCATGCCTGCCCTGTGACCCTCAGCAGCAACCCCTGCATTGCACAACGAGTCAGAGCAGCAGGGGAGGTGCTGCAGAGCCTGGTGTGAAAGGGCCTTTGGAGTCTCTAGGAATCCCCAAGCAGATTCTCCAACACACACTTGTGATGTGAGTCCCCTCAAAGGCTGGCCCCAAACCCCCAACCTCATCTCCACCCCTCTCTCCGGTGTCTGCCTCCATGGCACTCGTGCCTACCTTGGCATCCAGGATGCTCGTCTCCACCCGGGCCACCCCCTGGTTCTCCCTGAACAGCTGGATCTTGCTGACCTTGCTGAACTCCGACAGCACCGTGGTGAGGTTGGTCTTCAGGTCAATGACGTGGCTGATGCCGTGCCGGGGTCCCACCAGCAGGGTGGTGGCTGGCTGCTTCTCATCCTGGTGGCACGGGCACATGGAGAGAGAGAGACACACAGGGTGAACAAACACAGCCCGGGGCTGCTCAGGCTGCACCTGGCTCTGTCCATGGAGCCAAGCCTCAGTGCTGGCAGCTTGGTCATGTCCAGGATGGCTTTTCTAGAGCAGTAAGTAAGGCTGGTGCCGTGAACTTGCCTCCCTGAGCCCCTTTGCAGAGGTGGGAGTGGTGTACAGGATGCCAAGGTTATTTAAAAGTAAAGCTCTGAACTGACTGTCCACATGAAATATTCAGGCTCACTGGTGTCACTACACTAAAGTAAGTGTGTTACAAATCTGTCTGATCTGACATTGCCTTTGAGAGAAGGAAGCAAAGGAGGGAGTGAATGTATTTCAGAAAAGAAGAAAGACCAAAGCCTTGACTGGAAATCGGGATGTTTCTTGCTCTGGTCTAAAAGGATGTTTCAAGCCAAGCGTGGAGGGGAAGAGGAGCTGGGCAAACCACTGCAGAAGATAATAAGGGAATACTTTTTACCACTTCAACACAGTTCAACTCACAGGCTGGCTCAGAGGTATTGCTTTGGTGTCAGAGAGAAAAAAAAATGCTGTCTACGCAGGCAGTGTCAGGAGGAGGCCCTGACTGCTCTGCCATGGCACCGCCCAGACACCACGAGGTTGTGCCTGCACTGATTTCCTGCAGGCAGCCCTTTGAGCTGTGAGGTGAGGGGGCAGAGCACACCAAAGGCTGCCAGAGATGGAACCCAGGAGGCAAAGCACAGGAAGCCAGGGAAGTGCTGAGACCATGGGTGGGGATAAAGGGAAGGATGGCAGAGAGGTGACACCTACTTGGGCATCCCTGGGTGGGAGGTGGAGTGAGAGGGATGAAGGGGTGAGCCAGGCAGTGGGGAGCCTTTGTGGGTCCTGTTTAGGCTGGTGGCTTTCCTCCTGCTGTGGAGAAAGTGAGGTGGCTTGGGTGAGCAGTGGAGATGAAGGAGCAGCGGGCTGTGACAGTGATCCGGCTGTGACAGAGGCAGCGAGCCCACCCAGGGCTGTGTGGGCAAGCAGGGAACATGGTGGCCTTTGCCAGGAGTGGCCCTCCTCCAAGAGAGATGTCAGGATGTCCCAGGCCACGACGGAGTTACAAACACATGTCTGAAACTACTCCAGCTTCACTGAGCAGGTCATCTCATTGCCCACCAAGCTGGCAAGAACAGAGCAGATCCTGACCCTGCAGAGCTGAAGATCCGACCTACTGACAGCTTTTCTGGGTGGGCTTGGAGCTCAGCAGGGCAGAGCAAGAGACTGAGGGAAGTCATTTCTGTGGGAGCCACATGTCCCCTGGCTTCCCCCCCAGCACACGCTCAGGAGCAGGCACCTCCCAGCCCAGCCTGAATTACCGTACCAGTCCCACTGTGTTGAAGAGAACCCCAGCGAAGGTCGGCAGCTCGTTCAGGATCCTCAGGTACTGCAGCTTTGCCTGGGCTGTGGAGACCTGACAAAACACACCACACAGGTGATCACCATGAGCACAGGGGGGAGAGATGCAAGAGGCTGGGGCAGGCGTGGGGGCTCCCAAGTAGGGGTGCACGGCCAGTTGTCAGGCAGCTCCAGGCATGGGCTGTGCTGGCAGCGAGCCTGAGTCAAGGGTGAGGGGGGTCTCCACTCCCCCGCCATCCTGGGCAGATAGGAGGTAACTCAGAGCAGAGGCACAGCCAGGAAGGAGCTACAATGCTTGATGGATAACCCCCCTGAGATGTACAACCCCCCCTCCCTCCCTGGGGAGCTGTGAAGGCTGCAGGGACCAAGGCAATGGCTCAGCAGCCACCTCCAGAGCTTTCCAAGCCCAGAAGCACAGGTAACAATGAACTGGTGTGTGCCACGTCAGCCAAGCTTCAGCTGATCTCACCCCGATCCTCGCTGCACACCCTGCAATCCAGACCAGCTCTTGAAAGCGGATTCAGGAGAGAGAATGTCTACCTGGCTGTCTGGGATTTATCTCCCATCCCAGGGGATTTAGTAACAAGAGTCCCTGAGCAGCTGGGGATGATAGGCTGGGGTGGAGTGCAGGCTGCCACCACACCAACCCTGAACACTGTGTGGGCTGGGCTCACCTTGGTGCCGCCAGGCTGGTGCTGGTGGGCTTTGAGCTGCTGCGAGAGGGATTTCCGGAGGCTCTTCTCTTTGACGAGCTGCAGGAGCGAGGGGGGCAGGAAGGGCTCCAGGCCCCACTCCTTCCTGTGGGGAGGGAAGCCTGCATGAGCTGCCAAGTCGGAGACACGGCCAGCGGGCAGAGACGGACGGAAAACTGTCCCGGAGCATCCTCTTGCCGTCAGAGGGAGCTGGAGCCACACCAACGTTTCCTTGGTGCCACAGCCGGAGCAGCAGCAGCCCCGGGCCTGGGTCCCCAAGGGGATGGGACCCCGGGCTGGTGTCACAGTTCCCGGCACCAGGCTCGGGAACAGCAGTGCCAGGCTGAGCCCAGCTCCCACTCACCTTCATGTAAGCTTAGGGGATGCAGGGCAAATTCCCAAACCTCTTTTGGGGTCCTCCCGGGGTGACCCCTCCCTCCTTCCTCCCTGTGCCGACTGGGCAAGGCCGGACGGGCTGGCTATGGGTTTAAGTCCCCCAGGAGGGCTGAGCCTATGCTGCACAGCTTGGTGACAGGCTGAGATTACACAGCCACAGAGCCTTCTCCTTGCCTCGTGGAAAATCAGCCCGGGTTCCCATGGAAATGATCCTGGGCTCACAGCAAATACCCCCAGCCCTGGCTGCTGCATGCAGGTGGATGTCAGCGTGAGGGGGTCTTACACAGCCCCATGGTGGGACTAGGGGCTGTCTGTCACTGCTGCCAAGCCCCCGAGCCACCGCCCAGCCCAGGGGGGCTCTCAGGGTATCTCATGCTCTGCACCCCAAAATGTTGCTGGAAGCACCCCAATGACACAGAGGCACAGGGAAGGGACACAAAGGAGGGCTGTGTGGAAGCCTGGGGACAGGGAGGAGGACTCACTCCACGTTCTTGAGGGAGACCTTCTGGCTGGGGCGGGTGGCTGAGACAGTGATGTAGATGTGGAGGGCAGCCAGCCCCAGCAGCATCTCTGGCTTGGGGTCTGTGCCGAAGCGCTCTCTGATCACATCGTTGCGGCTCTGCAGGAGGGAGAAGAGGCATCCTCAGACAGCCACAGGGACAGGGCACTGCCACCTGAGGGGTGCTGCCATAGGGCCCAGCCTTGGCAGACGTGTGGGCCACGAGCACCACCAGCTCCCAGTCCCCTACCTGGATGTACAGGTACTCGAAAGCTGCAGGATCCCGGCGCAGCAGCTCCACTGGGTCCTTGGGGAAGAAGCTCACACGGAAGAGGCATCTCATGCCGTGGTAGTGTGTTCTTTGCACAACCTGTGGCAGGAGCACAGGGGAGCAGTGAGCCCAAGGACCACATATGTTTGGCTGCAGGGCAGGAGACCCCCTCTCCTCTCTTCCGGCGTGATACTTGATTCCTCTCCTCCATGCACCACCTTTCATCCTGGGAACATCCCAGCCTTCCTTGGTGTGACAGCTTCACCAGGTGCTGTAGGGTTTGTGCCACTCAGGCTAACGTTTCCTCCATGATCCCCATTTTATCCCTGGTTCTGTGCAGCGCCAGCTTCCTGGCTCTCCCAGCCAAGGATGCTCATGAGTGCTGCCTGCAGCTGCCCAGGCTGGAGCACAGAGCAGCTCCATGGTGCTGGGATGGGTAAAACCCTGATTGTCTCCCTCTTTGGCCACTCTTTTCACCCCTGAGCCTGCAGGACCATGCCAGAGACAAGGAGAGGCTGCGCCACCCCACAGCACAATCCCAGCCAAGCCCCACACTGGGGGAAGAAGAGGCTCTCTGTGCCCAGCCCCTCACCTTGGCCATCCCAACACCCAGCAGCTTACGTGGGCCAGTGGCTGCTTGTCCTGGAGCAGCAGGAAGCGGTGGCTCTGCTCCGGACTGGAGTACTCCAGGACCAGGGCAAAGTGCTCGATGTGTCTCAGCGACAGGCGGTCCTGCAATGTCACCATCACGTCCTGCAAACGCCAGGGACAGGCTTGGGTGCGAGGCACTGGCTACTTCCCGAGGGGGAGCGGGGACCTCATTGAGAGCCCACCCGTCCCTGGCAACCGGGGCCATGCCAGGATGAGGCCGGCAGTGCTGAGAGGGGCCACAGGATGGTACCCAGAGAGCTTACAGCGAGAGGTGACCAGCAGCCAGGCCCCCAGCACCTCGGGTAACACCGTGGGTAACACCCACCCTTCCCAGCCCAGTGGTGGCTGGGACCTCTGTGAGCTCCTTGGGGTGCTTGATCACATGGCTGTGGATACTTTCCCACTTTTTGGCCAGCTGGGAACAGCTATGGCACTTGCTCCAAGGCACTCCCCTTGCTCAGGCTGAGAATTTCCCACCCCAGCAGTAACCACTGGTGACATGGGAGTGCACTGACACCCCAAGGCTTTGGTATGGGCACAGCAGCCTGGCATGAGCCCCTCCCCAGAGGCGATGAGGGACAAGTGTTGTCCTCACCTGACAACAGGTGACCCCTGAAGATGGCAGGGAGACTCACAGGAGCATCCACCCTGCCTGGAGGGCAGGCTCACAGCAAGGAGAAAAGCCAGGAGAGGGAGAGAGCCAGCAAAGCCCCATCCCTGCCAGCTGCAAAGCGTGCCGCCTGGGGAGGCAGACGGGCCATCCATCATGCCAGAGCGGCTCGCAGCCAGCCCAGTGCTGCTGCGGTGTTTGTGCACGGGAAGCAGGAGAGAAAAACTGGATTGGGCAGGTGGGAGGAGAGGAGTGTCACCGTGCCGTGGGGGGAGCGGAGGGGCTCACCTTCACAGTGGTTCGCCCATCGAATGTGAAGGATTTGATCTGCCCGTTCTCCAGGAAAACCTTCAGCACGTTGGGAATGAGGAGGAGAGCTTCTTTCTTCAACATGTCCTGGCATGTGGGGCCGGCAAAGGGGGAGGCGAGGAGGGTGGGGGGCACGGAGAGACGGAGGGAGGGTGGGCAGACAGAATGAGTGTCAGTGATGGAGTGCTCGTGGCATCCTCTGCTGCTCTGGGTTTTGTGCTAAGAGGCACATTTCCCCTGGAAACCCAGCATTCTGTTGAGCCATCAAGAAGCGCAGAGCTGAGGCAATTCAGAGCTTCCTGACAGATTCACCTCCTCAGCTCCCAGCAGCTGCAGTGGGAACAGAGCATCTTGCTCTGTCCAGCACATCCCAGTGCCCATGTCCCTGTCCCGCTCCCCAGCTGGTGTCCCAGAGGGGAGGTACGGCTGGGGTGGCTCAGGGCTAAACCCCCTTTCCTGACCCTTACCCCAAGCCTATCCCCCCTCAACCCTGCACATTCCCCCTGCAGGAAGTTGGGAGAAGGCTGATTTTATTTAGTGAGAAGCATTTCAATCAGATAATTACCTAATTGATTTTGCTTAAAAATAGAACGTGCTAGAAGCGCTTTACAGGGCTTTTTTTCAGTTTTGTTTTGTTGTTAATAAAACCTTTCTGCAATTAAGAGATAAAAGCACTGGGCTGGAACTCTTCAGTTTCCACAGCCATGCAGCAGTGCCCTGGTCACCCTGCCCCACATACAGGCACTCCAAAGCTTTTGGCATCGGGCTGGAAGCCATAGACCTTCCTTAGGGCAGGCACTGGCATTGCCTGGATGCCTCCCTTGGGTGCCCAGGGGGACTCAGTTGAGACCAGGTTTCTAAGGCTAGTTTTTGGGGCTCCATCAGATGGACAGGGGAGGACCACAGAAAGTCCCCCCAGCAGTGACCCAACACATTGACTGTGCCCAAGGGTTTCTGCCCTGTGGGGCTCCCCAGGCCAGACAGCTGGTCTCACCTGCAGAGCCCAAATCAGGGAAGAGCAGCCCTGTGGCCCCCAGCCTCACACCCCATGGCCCTGGCGACATCTCAGGGGGGTGAACCACAGAGAAAGGCAGGGCAGGACTTACTGGGTCTGTCTCGCCGACTGTCACCTGCTCTGAAAATCGGACTTTGGCCGGGTTGGACCTTAGCTTCGCCTTCTTGGCTGCGCTGATGAAAGCAGATTTGGGAGACTGGAAAGAGAATACTGGGTAAATCACCTGCCTGCCCGCCCTTGGAGCTGTGGTGTGGGGAAAGCCAGACATGGAGCCCAGAGGAAACCCTTCTGGAGCCAGTGTGATGATGGGGAGTGGGCAGCAAACCATGAAACGGGGAGGGTGGAAAGCAAGTCCCTTTGGCTGTGGTTACACAGCGCTGCAGACAGGGCCAGAACAGTGAGCAGCGGGCCCTGAAGTCACACCAGCAGCATCAGTGTGGCAGGGAGGCTGCACCTCAGTGAGCATCTGTGCCTGGCACCCCTTGTGCAGGCTGAGCTCCAGCAGATGTCAGCCAGGCCTTGCTTGGAGGCACTGGCACCAGCTGGATGGGAGAGATGAGCAGCTTGGATGTGGGTTTGCAGCCACAGGGAGATGGCAGGACCCTGGGCATCCCTGCAGGGTGTTCTGGTGGCGGTGCCTGCACATACTCCAGCACAGAGACAGTTGTGCCACAGAGCTGTGTGTGTCTGATGGTGCCAGCACCAGCTGAGCTGCCAGTCCTGGCTGGTGGCAATCCCGGGCCAGGAGGAAAAAAGCTTTTTTGGAGTGTGGCACACACCCCTGCTCCTGATGGAGCAGTGCTGGGTGGAGGCATCTCCTTCCCGGAGAGGAGGGGAGCACAGGGGAGCTCTCTCACTTCTCTCCTTCCCCAACATCAAAGGACTCAGTGAAGCACAAATGGTGCCTCTGGCGTGACAGTTCAGTCTGTGCCGGTGCCGCGGGCGCCGAGCCCCAGTGCACCATCGGCGCTGGTGCCAGCAGCACCTCCAGCCCTCCTGCAGCCTGGCCCTCCCAGCTCCCCAGGGACGGCCGAGCCAGCAGCGACCCCTCCCTGCCACCGCCGGCACGATGGCTTACTCCGCCAGACACGTGTGATGTCCTCAGCAAACCGTATGGCTTTGGGGATATTTTTCCTCCCTCCCTCCTGGTGACAAGGACAGCGAGATGGCTGCACGCCCACTGACCCCAAGGGGCCGGGGCAGCTCTCAGACCCAACAGCTTGGAAGAGCCTTGGGGTGGTGGGACATGGGTCCAACAAATCAGTTGAGCTGCCTGAGTGGTCTCCTGGGGTCTCCAGGAACCCCACCTCAGTCTCCAAAAGGGCTTTTCACCCCTGTCCTGGCTCCCCTGGAGCTGGCCATGGCCCTGCCAGTCTCACCTGGTGGGTGTGCAGGACCGTGAGGATGATGAAGTCCTTGGCCTTCCTGTGACAGAAAGGAGAAATGAAGATGGATGGGACCTTATGGTGATGGACCTCAACATGTGCAACTGGCTACTGAGAGCACATCCCACCCTTCCCAGCCCAGTGGTGGCTGGGACCTCTGTGAGCTCCTTGGGGATGGCTGTGGATACTTTCCCACTTTTTGGCCAGCTGGGAACAGCTATGGCACTTGCTCCAAGGCACCCTTGCTCAGGCTGAGAATTTCCCACCCCAGCAGTAACCACTGGTGACATGGGAGTGCACTGACACCCCAAGGCTTTGGTATGGGCACAGCAGCCTGGCATGAGCCCCTCCCCAGAGGCGATGAGGGACAAGTGTTGTCCTCACCTGACAAGCTCGATGAATCTCTCTCTGGGGGCTTCACTCACATCCTCATCGTTGATGGCCAAGATCTGGTCTCCTGGCAGGAGTTTATCCTCAGAGGGGCCGCCTGCCAGGAGAGAGGGTCAGGGCCAACCCAGGCATCCCGGAGCTGTGAGGTGGAGGGGAAGCAGGAGGGTCCCAAGCATCCCCAAAGCATTTGCCAACGTATGTGGCTGTGGAAGACACCCTGCAGGCCCACCAGAGGGGACAGGAGAGGACAGGAGCCCAGGGAGGGGTCCCACCAGAGGAGCTGGCACGCTGCAGCTGTGTCCAGGACCACCCTCACACCCTACCTGCTGCCACCGACCGCACCACCACTGGCCTCTCGCTGCCAGCCACAAAGCCGAATCCGTAGAGGGGGTGGCGCTGGACCGTCACCTGTCGGAGCGTGTCCGAAGGCAGCTGCCCACATTCCATATCATCGCCACCGCGCTCCTCCGGCATCACATGGCTGCGCTGCAATCACAGGGACAGGCTGTAATGCACCCCACCACGCAGCCCTGCCCATCACGCCGAGCTCTCTGGGACCTGGGGGGCAGGCCCACTCCACCTGCAGCGCTCCCAGTCCCTCCCTGGAACAGCCACATCGCTGTCCTCCCGTTCACAGCAGCGCTGCTCAGTGCCTGTCCCTGCCACAGCACCAGCAGCTCAGGCAGGGGGACATTCATGGAGATGCCACGCAAGGGTAAATCATGCCATCCTCTCCCGGCACCTCACTGTCCCATCCCTGCCCCAGATTACACTTCATTAGATGGGAGATCGGTGTGGGGTAAACTACTGGTGGTGTGGCTCTGGCCATTCCCTGAGGGATGGCACCGCGGTGAGGTTCAGGGGAGACAGCAGCCCTGGCACAGCCAGAGAGCTCTCTCTGCCATTCTGCAGAGCTTTAAGAGCAAACTCAAGGGCTGGCTTATTCATGCTGTGTAACACAGCTGAACAATATCAGACATAAGTGAAAACAAGTCTGAAAACTGGGGTTAAGGCAGGCTTGGCCATGGTACTACAACCAAATCTCCACCATCAGCCCAGGGACTCCTTGGAGTGGAGACAACCAGAAAATGGGAAGATCCAGCCCAGGGCAAGGTCGTGTCAAAGCTGTCCTTGGCATCCCGGAGCAATGCCAGCCGTGGCAGCTCCAAGCTGCTCAGCAGGGCTGTGAGCCTGCTATGGGGGAGCAATCCCAGCACCACGGGATGGCCACGGAGCACAGCACAGATGGCAACACGCACAGCCCAGCCAGAAAAACAAAGTGGTGAACGTGCTGTTGTTTCTGTGCTGCTCATTGCTTGTTCCCGTCCAGACTATTTAGTCTATTTAAAAGAGATCCTTCCCGGCCTTTTGACAACACACCAATTGTTCCATCTCTTATCAGTTTAGGATTTGATGCATCACCCATCTAATGCTATCTGTCTGCGTTTCTGACACCCCCACCCGCTCCCAGCGCCGCGTTTGGCACCCGCTGCAGAGCCAAGAGGAACAGCACGTGGGGCTGGAAGGGGACAGGGCCTCCTGGCAGCTCCACACCAGCACACACAGCTTGGGGCTTGAGGACATCACTGCCAGCAAAGACACCCTGTGCCGAGCCTGATCCTCAGGTAACCACCCGAAATCCTCTAAGGGAGGATGCCATGCCTCCCAGGGGAGCCAGGAGAGCTCTGAGCACCACCTGAGTCTGCCCAGGGTCAGGGTACAGCGCTGGCCACGGTGAGCTGTGCTCTGTGATGATGGGATGTCAGCACAGACAGGTGACCCATTCCCAGTGCCCGGCCGGATGGGTGCTCGTGGCTTTCCCCTCCCTCATGCAGCGGCACATGGCTGGAGAAGAAAACAGCGAGGCCTGGGGAAGGGAACTGGTGAGGAGCAGAAGGGTCCGGGCTCCCCCCCGAGCACGGGAAGTGCCGCACCCATCCGCGCTCCCAGCAGGAGCAGAGCCAGCTCCATCACCAGGAGAGTGCAGCTGCAGGGAAGTACAGGCGAGACCATCTCCCCAGCGACTGTCTCTGCGCCGCCTCATTAGCTGCTCTGCTACTCCCATGAGCATTTAAAAGAACAACAGAAACAACTACAACAAAAAGAATCACACGATTCAACCAATTTTCTCAAACAAACGTTATCCAAGGCCATTGTGTGCAGCTGAAAAGGCGGCTGAATGCAGCACTGCGTCTCCACACGCCTGGCACGGCCAGGGAGGACGCCTGGCGTGTGCAGAGACGGAGCTGGCTGCCACAAGACAGCAGTCACCGAGCTGCTGGCTTCCCAGGGGACACCCCTGCTTTCATCCCACCTCTGCTGCCCCCAGCAATTCCAGCCCCCCATCCACGAGCCCCCGCAGCAGATGAACAGGAGGATGAGCGGCAGGGCTCGAAGCACTGGGATGCCTCAGAGATGCGGCTGAGCTCGGTGCCGTGGCTCTGGCGAAACAGAGGCAGGGGTTTGCTCACCAAGTCACTGCAAAGTGGATGGCGAGTCCCAGAGCAGAGCTGCCCAGTCAGAGCTGCTGTGTCCCCAGATCTGTCCTTCTGTGTGCGGTCCGGGAGTCGGTGTCACCCTCCCTCCTCCCCACGGAACCCGCGGCTGAGCCACAGCCGGTGACCGCCCAGGGACCGGGGACAGCGGCGTCTCCCGCAGCCGAATTACCATCAGAATCAGTTAGCCGGGAAATCTTTGCAGCTTTAAGAGACGAAAGGAAAAGTAAGCACACCTCACTTCAGCCACAACCAGCCTGCCATCCAGCGTCAAAGGGAAGAGGGGAATAAAGGGAGGGATACTGACAATAAAAACTCCTTTACCGGGCTCTTAAGCTGCTCTTCTCCTGATAAGACTTTGATGCTGCAGAAGCATTACCAGGAAATTAAATAAAAGAGGACGAGTGTCCTCATAAGCAGGACTTATCCACTCCTGGAGAAGCAGTAATATGCTCAGCAGCAGGTACAACATGCCTTCTCCGGGCTGTGGCTCTGAACGTCCTTCCTGCGGCAGCTCTCCCATGCCAGGCTTGGGGAATAACGTGTGCTCACCCTGGACCAGAGCGAGAGGTCAGAGAAAACCAGCAGCAGCAGTGGGTAAGGTAACTCTCTCCCTAAAACTGGTAATTGGCTGCACTGCAGGAGCCATCACTCCCCTGGAGCCTGATTTTTTTGTGTTTCTTCTTTTAATTTCTGGGCAAAGAGCTGCGCTGGGCTGCAAAGCTGTCGGCCTCGTTCTCGCAGCAGGGAGCTGAGGCTATGGAACAATCCCTGGATCTCAGCAGCTCTGTGCCATCAGCAGCACCCAAACCCAAACCCCAGCCTCACCCTGGGGCCACACTGCTTGGGGAACACCTGCCACCCCCTTGGTGGGCACAGACCAGCACTGACCCCATCCCACTGCAGGGAGCAAAAGGCTGTTTACATCCATGTCCCCACCCCGCCTGTGTCCTTACCTGCCTGCTGCCCACCCTTAGCCCAAGAGCCTGCTCTGCATCCCCTTGTGTCCTTGGGGACCACAACATCATGGGAAAACAGCTCAGCACAAAGTAAAAGGACTCATCAGGAGAAACCCCTCTGTGCCCAGCAGCAGCAGGAGCCCACCACAGATGTACCCCTGTGAGAGCACTTGGCTCTTCACGGCGTCTCGACTGACATGGCATGAAGATATCTCACTCCTGAGGCTTGGACACTCATCTGCTGTGCTCAGAGCTGACACTGATCTGGTCACACTCTGCCACCCAAGGTAAGAGAGACATCAGCTCCATCCAGTCACTGCCCATCACGATACACCCACCGCCAAGGGATGTGCCTTCAGCTTCCGGAGCACCTTCAGACCTCCCTGCCATGGAACAGGGCTGAACACAGAGCCCTCATCCCCCCCAAACAGATAAAGGCAGAACAGGAGTTGCTCCAAAAGCTGATGCATACATTTTTAATTTCCTACTGCAATAAATCTCTGCTCCCTCTGAGGACTGATTTTCTGCCTTTGCTCTTAATGCTGACTGGCCATCTGCCACCAAAACAAACCAGTACCACCTGGCTGGGAGGAATGATGGTCTCCATCTACCCAGGACACTCACATCACTTCCAACTGCCTTTCAACAGGATGGCACCAGGTGAAAACACTTTGTGCAGCCAAAGAAGTCTCACAGCTCAGGTCCAGGATGGGGAGTGGGTATGGGAAGGTCTTGTCCCTTCTGCAGAGGGGCAGTTTGCAAGGGTGGGTGCCAGCTCTCCTCCCCCTTCCTCTGCTGCCATGAACAACCCAAGAACAAACAAAGCCTGTGGATTCCTGCCTCTCCTACTGCAAAAGCATGCCCGGCTCCTCCATCTGCCAGGCTGCAGTTGGTGAACGGCTTGTGAGGCATGTGGGATCCTGAGCACGTGTGGCCGCGGCAGGAAACGCCGGGGAACGGGCCAAGAAGTGTTTTTATGGGGAACATATGGCAGCTGCAGCCTCACACCCCGGTCTGCATCTCAGATGGAGCCGTGGGGCTGCCAGGGCAAGTGGGGACCAACAGCGAGGACAAAAGCAGAGCAGGCAGAGCTGGCTGGCATGGGATCCACCACGACGTGCATCTCTGCTCCATCAGCCCTGCGTCTGCACCCGGTAGGTATCTGGTCACCTTGGAAGGGGCTATTTGGCCCACGTTTACGTGTCAGACACCTCCAGCATGGGCAAACAGATGCTGTACTTCCAGAGGAGCTGCTTGGTCACACGGAGCCTGACAGCCTGGGGACACTGCCCTGCTCTGGCAGTGTTTAACAGCTGACTGAAGTGAGGAGAGCTGGACTGAGGGGTGCCAGCCTGGCTGAGACCAGCACCAAAGGCAGCAGAATAACCCTGGCTTTCACGGGTGAAGTCCTTCGTGGACCCAGCCTGGAGAATGCAGCCTGCATATGGCTCTGCCATATGGCCCATGACTTTACCCCCTGTGCTCCAGCTTGGATTTGCTGTCAATACTGGGAAGCAGTTTAAAATAAGCAGAGCTCCTCAAAGGGGTTAGCTCTGCCGCTGGCGCTGGCTCTGTCCTGAGCTGGCAGGCGAGCCAGGTATGCTGCGGGTACAAAGGTGGGGTGCCAGATGGCACCCGTCTGAGGGCACAAATACCCCTGGCTTTCAGAGCAGGGACAAGCAGACAGTGAGCAGTGTCCAGCAGAGCTGCTGGAGAAGCTCATGAGCAGCCAAAGGCAGCTGTAAATAACGAAGCAGCAGCCGCAGCCTGGCTCCGGGCAGCAGCTGCAGCTTTCTGCTGCTCAGCCTGCAGCTTTTTAAATGGTCCTGGCATCTCACCTCGAGATAAACACAGGCAGAGGGGCCAGGAGGGTTGGGGGCTAGTTGGAAATCTCAGGACCTGTTATATCCTGGGAGTGGCAGAGATGGGCTTATTGCCCCCTGGCAAGGAGTGGAGTCAGCTCAACAAGGTGCTGGGGGCAAGAGGGGCCTAAAATTTCTCAAAGTAACGATGCCAGTTACAGAAAACACAGTGTAAGCATGGCTAGCAAAGACCCTGTGTGTCACCACAACCTCCAGTCATGCTCAGGTCACCAGAAAAAACAGCTTCTGCACAGGGAGAGATTGTCCTGAAGCAAGCCCTGTGAGACATGGACAGATGCACCGCTGAGAATCTGAAACTCAGCTTGTATCACACCTTCCACAGGCAAACACTCACAGACACTGCCTTCCCCAGCTAAGACTTGGGATCTCCAGGCTAGAAAGGAGAAGAGGGACTGTGGTGGTCCCTGAAACCAACCTGACACTGGGCAGGGAGCTGGCACTGCATGAGAACTGGAAGGCACCTGTGGAAGGAGGTTTGACGCATGGAAAAGGCAGCACTTTGCCACTCAGAAACCAATTAATCCCAGGAGCTCCCTGCCACAGGATGCTGGGGAGGCTGGAAATTCAGCAGGGTTCGAAAAGCAATTTCCAGCTAAGAAAGCCAGAGGCCTCCACAGTTCTCATGCTACAGCTTGCCAGATCCTGGGAGAATTTACACCAAGAGTTGTCTGATCAATATGCAGCAGGAGAGAGGACCTGAGCCCACCTCGCTGGCACAGTGCATGTGAAAGGGCTGCCCGAGGTGCACATGAGCGTGGCAGAGACGGGACCCCAGTCGTACGTGCCCCAGTGTGCCACCGGATGCCTTTGGGAGGCCCTCGGGCTCCAGGGCAAGCACTCAGCACCTGCAGGAGTGAAGGATGCTGAGTGTGGGATGATGACAACCTCCAGGTTGTTCACTCACACAGCCTGGCCATGCCTGCACAAACTGGGGGCAGGCTGGGCTGCTGTGGAACCTGCCTAAATGCCCCCTGAAGACAGTGGGTTCCCTCATTTGTGCAGGTTTCCACTGCGTTACAAACACCATTCTCCTCCAAGTTGTTTTATGCTATTACAAACACCATCCTCCTCCACCAAATTGTTTTAACCAGGGGCTCCCACTCAGGTAAAAATTTTCCCCTCCAATCTTCGCTATGATTTTTGGCTGTTTAAGGGATTTTTGTTCTCCCCAGCTGGAGAAGAGGATCAAAGCAAAATCCTTTAGCAACAGGGTCAAGCCCAGAAGGCTCGTGCTCCTGCTCGTGCTCCAGCAGCAGGTAGAGGACCACGGGGCTGCTGGCAAAACTGAGCAAGCTGGAGAGCTTGGGCTGGAGAAGAGGGACTTGAGACAGCAGAGCTTCTCTTGCAGGGCTCTAACAAATCTGCCTGCAGTGAGAGAGGGGTGGGAAGAGGAAAGCCTGTCTCCTCTCTAGTGCATTGAGAACATGCCCTGAGCATGGGCTGCAAAGCCACACCACGGGACAAGTTTTTTTAGGGTATCTTTCTTTACATTTGGGGATGCCCAAGCAGCTGGGCACTAATCTAGGGCCTGGGAGAAACTGGTTTCCAGTCCCTGCTCTGCCACCATCTGCTGTGGTGACCATGGGCATGTTACCTTGGTCCTCTCCTCCGTGGTGCTCCACTGGTGCCAGCAGGCAGGAGCCCCCCCTTGCCCAGCCGGGCAAGACTCGGAGGGATTTTTGTCTTTGTGAGGACTACAGAAATACAATAAACAGTCAGTCAACACTGGGATAAAATGAGATGAACACATAAGAGGATTAATCAGAGATAAGGAGCAATAGAATACAATTTGCAGCATTTTTCTCCATTATTTGTGTGCTGCTCAGCTGCATGATGGGGGCTTGGAGTGATACCAGTTCCCCACCACAGCCTGGCCACTCTTTGCCTGTCCATTACTGCTACAGGAGACCTCTGTGTTTTATTAACTTTGCTTTCTGGTGGTACTGGAGGCAAAGACCCTTGGCCCCGTGGGGAGGAGGGGGATTACACCAGCCCCAGGTGCTCCTGCACCTCTCCTGCTGGCACGGGCAGCTTGAACCCAAACGGAGTCTTTCCTGCAAGAGCCCCCAAGTGCACACAGTGTGTCCCCAGAGCCTCGTGTTCCTCAGGGACAGGGTCTGGCTGCTGCATGGCACAGCAGCTCCTCTCCAGCAGCAGGAGAATGGCTCCCCCCACACCTGCGTGGGCACCAGGCACTCAAGGCCCACCTTGCTCCAGCAGATTTGCAGGAGGAGAAATTTATTGCTGCATATAAAGTTCAGGGGGGAGTTAAATAAGGCGGGAGATTTACACATCCTTTACATTCCATTAGCAAGCAGGCACAGCCTGCATCCCCTCCCAGGCATCAGTGAGGAAGATTCAGGGAGCCTGTCAGCCCTCCTCTCCCACAGCTGGCAGAGAGGCTTGAAAATCCAATCAAGCACTTTCCTCTGGGCCTTCAGGAATCCCAGGACTTTCACTGTGGATTTACAGGGAGCAATTTCCTCAGTGGATGACTTGGACTCCTATCTCCACCCAGCACAGCGCAGAGCAGAGCACGGACAGGACCTGGGGGAAGGAATGCCAGAGGAAGCGGGACAGCAGGAGAGATAACACCATCCCCAGCCCAGACGGCTGCGTGACAGCTCCTGGGTGCAGATGGAGCGTGAGCTGGACTCAAAGCTCACCCAGCAGCTCCAGCAACCCACAGCCCTGCCCTGCCAGCCTGTCCAGGGCAAGAGCTCGCCTTGACACAAAGGTGGCAAATGCTGGAGCATTTCTGGCAGTACAACATCAGTGAGACAGTCCCCCAAGCTGTGACAGAACTGGCCCACAAGCTTGCCTGTGTGGCAGCAGGGACTGTCCCATCAAGACCCCAATACTGTCACCAGCCTTGACAAGACATACACGGGAACCTGCTTATGGGAGGTGACAAACAGCCTCACAGAGTCCCTCTCCACCTCTGCATTTTCTAGGATCCTTCTCCATGCTCCAGGGCTTAGTAAAGCTCTTGAGCTGATGCAAGATAAAGGCAAAAACATTAAAAAAAGAAAATGCACGGGAACAGAGGAGTCTTTGCATGTGATGCTTCCAGCCTGGGGCTCCTGGCCTTTGTAGCAGAGAGGCTTAGTTTATACCCCTTTATAATCTCTTCATGATCAACTCCCAGCTCTGCTGCCTGTGCCAGGGTGCCCCTGGGGGTGCAGGGCGAGGAGGGGACTCTGCAAACTGCAGAGTCTGTGCATGCTCATGAGTGCAGTGTATTTCCCAGGTAAATATATTTAGAGGCACACCTGCCCACGTGGACTGTTTCCAATACATGGGTGTACAAATGTTGCACTGAAGAAGCAGCAGCAGCCTTGGAAGGTGGCACCTCTTTGTGTCCAGCACCACAAGGTGCTCACCTGGGGCAATGCTGCAGGAACAGAACCATAGAATGTCCTGGGTTGGAAGGGACCTCAAAGTTCATCCAGTTCTAACCTCCCTGCCATGGGCAGCAACACCTTCCACCAGACCAGGCTGCTCAGAGCTCCATCCAGCCTGGCCTTGGACACATCCATGGATGGGGCAGCCAGAGCTTCTCTGGGCAGCCTGTGCCAGGGCCTCACCACCCTCACAGGGAAGAATTTTTTCCTAATATCTAACCTAAACGTACTCTCAGTTTGCGAGTAGAGACATGGGGACACAGAGCTGCTCCTGGCACAGCACGATCTGACTTGCACGCACCGAGGTCCCTGTGGGCTGCACGCACACACTGTCCCCAGGGGAAAGCCCAAGGGACATCTCCATGCTTGTCCCCCACTGGTGCACAGCCTCCCCTCTCTGCCAGAGCTCCCAGGCAGCACCCGAGCTCACACTCACCCTGGCTGTGGCAGAAGAAGGGGCTGCCAGCACAGCCCTTTGGTCCCTGGGGTACCAGATGGGACCAGAGCAGCAGCAGGAGCAAGGAGCTCATCCCCCACGTGCTGTGTGGGTGCCCACAGCTTTGCTTTGCCCACACCCCTGCTCTGTGGGGCTGCAGCACCGCACTCACCACAGCGCTTGGAAAGCGCCCGTAACGGAGAGAAATACCCCAGCAGGTTTTAAACCAAGGCAAAATCGTGTACTAATATTGCTGTCATGAATTTGCCTCCCCTGTCAGGTGAGGGGGAGCAGCAGCTCAGGCTGGTGCTGGTACCAGAGTGACCACTGGCCACGTCCTGTGTGCACTCCCAGGAGATGCTGCTGAAGGCGCGGCAGTGCTGGCGAGCGCTGCACACCGAGCGTCAGCGCAGCAGACCTCAGCACTCCTGCTGCACAGGGATCTGAAGATTTTCTGAGTTCCTGCTGTAGTAATGAGCTTAATCAGCCCATGCAAATCAGTTTCCATTCGAAACCAGCCTTATCTAATGGAACCCACTCAGTATTTGCCGCCTGGAGTTTTCATACAGATCGATCTTCCCCGTTTCAGGTGTGAAAGGCAACTGGGGCAGGGAATTGTTTCACCTGCCCCAGCACTGGACGCAGCTTGGAGCTCAATGGCAATTTCTTAGCTTCATTTCTCACATTCTCATCGTTTCCAGGAAGAAAGGGGGTTAGGCTCTGAAAACCCCTCTCCTCTGGCAATGGATTATGTTCTTAGATCACGGCAGCCATTCAGAGGAGCATTTGGATAACGGAATTTACACAATTTAGCCCTTGGTGTCAGCGGGTTCAGCAGGAGAGCCCCTCCACCACAGCCTATTTTGAATAAGCAAATCAACCACGCACAGGGAGATTCATTTTGTAAAGTGCAAGCGGAAAAAGCAATGCCAGTTCCCATCCGTTCCTGGCTGACATTTTATTTAACAGGTTATTCATTTGCCCCAGCGTCCTCAGCAGCAGCAACAACCACTTCTGCAAGCTCCCATAACTCACTGCCAGCTCCTTTCCCAGGTGCCTCCTCCTCCTCCGAGAGGTAATTAGTGATTATGAAGGTGTTACACAGCAACCCACCCCATGCTGCTCGATGCCACAGCCCCAGTACTGGCTCCAGGAGCCCTTGGACAGCACCAAATGGTACCCCAAACAGATCCCAAACCTCATCCTTCAGGCTGGATCCTTCCAGAGATGCAGAAGCCTGAGCCCTCTTCAAGCTTTTGGGACCAGGGCCCCCTGAACTCCTGAGAGAGCCTGGGCTGGAGCCCAAGCTGACCCATCAGACTGCTCAGTGCTGCACAGACCTTCCCCAGCTCTGTGGACCCTAGACCAGGTGTTTTGGTGCTGGACCCCAAGGTATGCACAAGGCCACCAGTGAGTGAAATCCCTGGGGACACACACAGGTCTGCTCCGAGCCCCTGCCCACACCTGGGACCCCTCTTGCTGCCCATCCTGCTTCTTTTCTGTTCATCTCCAGAGCCCTGCTATGGTGCTCTGGGTGATCCACCAGGCTGGACTCAGTGTCTCAGCCCCAGCCAGGGCAGAGGCAGAGAGCAGGTGTTGGAGACTGTGCTCACGATGCTCCCAGACACGGCTCAGGCAGGGCAGATGCTGAGCCTAAATGAGCTTTGCCAAGGGGAAAAAGCCCTCTGGCAGAAGGAGGATGTCTGGAAGGGTGTCTCAGTCCTGCAGAGAAGGAGACAGGGCTGCAAGGAGCTCCCTCTGGAAAGGGAGTGTGGGCTTGGAGCAGCCAGCTGCTCTGGGAAACCACAACCAGCATGGTTCTCCTCACCCAACTGAACTGCACTCCTCTTTTTTTTTTTCTTGCTCTCCTTTTCTCCAATTTATCTTTTTGACACGTTCAATGATGCTTCTGCAGACTGAAAACAATAGAGACAGAGTTTCAGCCAAGGCAATTTCAGAGCTGAATCAAAGCTAAAATAACCTAGACACAGAGCAGCTGAGCTGAGACAGCTCAGTGAGGGGGGACAGAGCAGTGCAGGTGCCCTGTCCCCCTCTGCAGCTCCCACTGCCTGGCTGGCAGACACGACAGCAGGTCCCACTCAGGAGCTGTGTGTCTTGATCTCCCGTTTGCCTGCCACCCCTTTCTGGCCCTGGTGGCATCATTTTCCCCCTCCCATGGATGCAAGTCCCCACCCCAGTGCAAAGCCAACCCTGGCAGCTGCAGCCGAGTGAGTACCTGCTTGCCCAGCACACTGGCTCCGTGTTTTGCATAGCAAGCACCAGTGTTTGCTGTCCTGACCTTACAGCCCTGCAGATCTTCTGGGTGGAGATTTTAATTTTTTTTTCCCCTACAAGTGCTGCTCTGCTGCTACATGAAGGAGGTGGGAGGGACGGACGGACAGACACACAATTGGGGAGAGAGGGAGGCTGAGCTGATTCTGCCAAGTGAATATTGCAACTGGACTAGTAACAAGGAACAAGACACAATCCTCAGCATGACTCAGCCTGGCAACACATGCTGCTTCCCAGTCCCACTGCCAGGGCTGGCACGTCCCCACTGCTCATCCCACAAGGAAGCAGCCCATGGCTGCCACCCCAGCACTCACCCCAAATGCATTTCACAGCCAGGACAGGTAAAGCCAGGCAGCTCCTGGTAGCTGGACAGGCTGATCATGCCCAAAAGGCTGTGCAGGACAAGCTGCACGCGGCTGACACGCGGCTTGGTCTCTCGCAGACCTCCTGAAAGCGGCTGTCAGAGCCTGTCTGGTTCTAGCTCCCTGCCTTCCCAGACACACCGGTAATTCCGCTCCCCTGTGCGTGTGCCACGCTTGTTCCTCTCTGAGAGAGAAAGGGTTTCAGCACTGTGTGCCTCAGTGCTCTTGAAGAGCATCAAAAGCAGCGGGCAGAGCAGAGAAATGGGAGGTACAGGATCACAAACATCCCTCAGGGCTGGTCCATGAGGGCACCTTGCCCCCTAGAATTCCTGCCAGGAGGACAGTGGTCCATACAGGACACTGTTTACATCCTGAGGGAAGTTCAGCGGGCTGGGAAAGGCAGCATTGGGTCCTTCTGCTCCTGCACTTCACTTGTGAAATGCCACATCCAGGTCCAGGTTTAACTGTGGGGCTGGGCAGGAGCTGCCTCAAGCGCCTTCTCTGGGCCCCATGTAAGCATCCTTCAGGGGTCAGTGGCTACTCCAGTCCCAAAGAGCCTGTGCCATGCCCTTGGCTTCCCAGCCAAGGCACCAGGAGCACCACACACTGTGGCAGCCACAGCTTGCCTGGGTGGGTGTGAAACCCCTCACTGGGGCTGGCAGGAAATGCTCTGCTCATGCCAGAATCTTCTAAGGGAAGATTCGCCTCCTTGGATTAGGGGGATGTTAGATCCTCTCTCCTCTCTGCCCTCATCCCAGCTGGCTCCATCTCTCTGGAGGACACATCCCAGTGCCAAGTGACATGGGCCCGATCATCTTCTGAGGACATGCAAATAAAACCAGAGCACTTCTCCCTCCTTACACACCGGGGGAAAGCGTTCCTGTTTACAGTGAACGCCGTAGTGTGGCAGCCAGGGTGACAGCTCTGAAGATGACATGTCAGCTCTGGCTGTCCCGGGAGGACGTGTCAAACTGTCACACAGCATTAGCCGCAACACCTTCCTGCACAACACCCCGCAACCCACACTGCCACGGGGCTGTGGCACCCGTGCTGTGCCACAGCACTCGGAGCCTGGGGTGTGGGCATCACCTCTCTGGGCAGTCCCCTGGCCAAGGGGTGCCGGCCACTGCTTTTATCACCTGGCCCCTTGCATACCTTCTCCTGTCACAGGGCACTCGTGGCCTGCTGCCACGGGCTTTGCAGACCACGATAGGCTGATGGGATCAGGCTGAAACAACCACCTGGCTGCCACTCCAGCACCAGGAGCTGGGGCAGGCACGGGGGGAAGGATGGAGACGGAGGTGCCGTGTTACAGCCCCAGCCCCCCTCACACCCACACTGCAACATCCCTCCAGGAACCATCTGGTGGTGGCATGGAGAGTTTGGCGTGGGGCAAGACATCTCCTCATGTCAGTCCTGGTGGGGCTGGCCGAGTCCTGTGGGACACAGCCCTGCTCCCCATCGCCATCCCCTCCCTTGCCACATGCTACCAGCCCTGGCCTGGGCCCTCCAGCTGCTGGAGACTGATGCAAACAGATCTACCTACAGCGCGACTACTTTGCCTTCACCAAGAGACACTGAAGCAAATCAATTTTGGGGCAGGTTGAACCCTCTGCAGGGCACTGGTGGAGCCTCACAGGAGCCTCAGAGGAGAAGTGGCCCAGTTAGCACAGCAGCAGCGGCTCTCTCACCCACCCTGCCTGTTCACAGCACCGTGTTCATATCCCAAGAGCGTCGCAGAGCCAGGACAGACACCGCTCCTCGTTGCACGCGAAACCGCCGCCCGTGGTCCCCACAGCTGTCACCTTGGCACTTCTGGAGAATGACAATTCGTAGCCACTGGTGGCAACACAGATGACTTTGCCCTGAGTCACAAGAAGTGGCAGAGAGAGCTGAACTTGGCCTCAGAGCTCGCTGCCCCTTCCTTCGCCGGCTCAGATCAATGCTTTGAGGCAGCGCCTGGCTCTGGGCAGCTGTGAGGCCGGGATTAAGCTGCCTGGGCACCAGCTGGGTTGTAAATAACACAAGAGGCAGCTGCAGTTCCTGTAAGATCAGGCCAGGAACGCCTCTACCTCACACTCTAAGTTTGGCCAACAGCTCCAAAATCACCTCCCAGGGACCTGGACAAGGAGCCACCAGCTCTCGCTGCCTCCTCGTCAAGTTCCAGGCACAGCTTCTCCCATTTCCTACTTCACTGTTCAGATTAAAATCCTTCTGTTAGCCTATAAAAAGGTAATCAAAACGATAACAACATCAATCAAATGCTCTCAGCAGATGAGCCAGTTGGTCCTTCATTCCTCCTGGCTGCCAGCAGCTCGTTGTCATGGGTAGGCAGGAGCTGCAAGCTCCATCCTGGGGCCAGGATGGACATCCATCTGGGAAAGCTGTGGGGCTCACAGGGCAAGGAGTAGGAAGGATTTCAGCTCCCACCTTGACATGCTCTGGCACCCTCTCAGTGCTCAGCTTGCTGGCAGGGAGCTGCATGGGTGCTGCGGAGGAAGGAGAGCTCATGGACTCCCCCTGCTCAACCACAAAACCAATTATCCTTGTGGCAATTAACAGGGAGGAGAGACAAAGCTCTCTGACCAAGAGCATCTGCAAATCCTGACACCAGTGCCAGTGGCAGAGGAAGGAGGAGCAGATCTCCCAGAGCCATGGCTCTGTGCCAGCCTGTGCACACACTGGGGATGGATTACCCAGCAGCATTTTGGCAATGACAGGTGGTACCACAAATTTGCAGGACAGAGCTGAGACGCTCTCAAGTCTCTGGTCACCTTTTTACAGCCCCATCAGTCCTGCTGCTGCAGACAGAGTGGTCAGGATACGCTGGAGGCTACAGGCAGTACGAAGTTCAGGGTCTAGGGCCAGTTTCTAAATAATGCCTGGGTCCACCGTGGCAAAGACACGGTGTTGGTGATGGAGATGTGCTTCCCACTCCCCTCAGAGCTGTGCCTGGGCATCACTTACACCCTGTGCAGGACAGGCAGATCAGAGACTTCTATGCTCCTTCGTGGACAGGCAGGAGAAGGGCTCTGCAGCCAAATCACGCAGGGACTGTGAGACCCACAGGTGTTATACGTGGCCTTTGCTCTTCATGACAAGCAGATGATTCCTGGGAAAGCAGTCTGTGCTGGAGCCTGGGTAACAAAGTGCCACCTCATCAGCAGAGGGGCTTGCAGGAGCTGTGCTAGCACACCTGGTGTTCAAGCCATTTCCTCAAGGTCCCTCTGCTGAACAGGCACCAGGTGAATGAGCAAGAGATGAGACACTGTCAGCTCAAACGTCCCCACGTGCCGCTGGCTGGATGCCAGCACGATTCCTCCTGACCACATGCCTCAGCCCTGCTTTATTGGTCCTGTAAAACCCACACACGCCAGCATCCCTGCTGACACCTCATTTGCAGGAATACTGCCAGGGGCAGGTAAACACAGGCAAGTCATTAGTATCAGCATCAGCAGAGAGTATCTAACTTGGATCTTATCCTGCCTGAACAGGTAGCAAGGGAAGGTGTACCCTTAAAAAGATCTCCTCTGAAGAGCTGAAACACAGCAAACCCCAGCACCTCCCTCTTACAGAGCCAAGGGATGGGAGCTGAGACTGGAGCATCCAGCTTCTCTCCCACAGCCTTTCTTCCTTCCTGGAGGAACCCACAGCTCTGGAAAGACCCCTGCTCCTTGGGGAATGCTCTCTTTTCTCCCCTGGCTCAGGCCTGGTTCCCCTCTGGAACTAGAGGATTCTGACTGAGGAAAGCACCTTTTCAAAGAAAAAATAAAATTCCAAAATCAGCGTTTTATTGCTGTTACACATCAGTGGGGCACAAGCTGTGCTTTGCTGGCTGTGATTATACAGACCCCTGTGTGAACCCCTACAGCTAACGGGGTGGGGATGCAGCTCCCAAGGTCTCTTCCCCGTGTCCTCACCTCCAGGCAGGACCAGGTATTTCATGCCTTCTCAGAAATGTCTCTCATCAGTAGGGTCACAGCAGGAACAGACCCAGGGCTCCTCTGCTCAAGTTCTCTGTACAGCCAGTGAAAAGAAGAGTCTCACGAGAGTTGCTCAAAGGTGATGCGGCAGCAGCCAGAAGAATCACCAGCTGCTCCATGCACAGAATACAATTCCCATTAAAGGGGAAGAAAAAAGCAAAGCACAAAAACCAACCGAGCACTGAAGTGCTTCACAGCATCCTCTGCCTCACCAGAAGAAAGGACCCTTGACACACGCCCAATGACACTGAGACCCCGAGCCTGGGAGATGCTCCTGTGCAGCCTCCCCACTTCCCACCGTGCTTATGAGATGGCCTGGGGGGCTGCAATGAGAAACCTCCATCGGGTCTGGGGGGTCTGTGGAGTCTCTGAGGCAAACTGTTGGGTGCAAAGCAGTTTGAGCCTTCCCTGGAAGGAACTGAAGGGGGTTTGCAGGGTGTGGGGCAAACAGTGCTGACATGTCCCAGCACCCCAGGCTGGACTGTCTGGGAAGAGAGCATGGACTCCATCATATCCAAGCCCACACAGCCAGCCCCAGACACTTCTGTGGTGAGAAGGACCAGGAGTCACAAGGGGTTGTTAATTGGGCATTCTGCTAATGGGAAAGGGAATTAAGAGCTTCCCAGAGGCCAGCACTGGGACCTGGATTTAGCAGCACCGATCCCTTGGGGATTGCAAAGACAATGTAAATTCTCAGGGGATTAAACTTCAAGAGGATATCCAACTAGCAGGGAGAGAGGAGAGGCCAGCACGATAGGAAGGATGGTAATTACAGAATTACCTGCCAGGTAATTTTTAGGACGATGAATGACGTGAAATTTTATATAGATAAATGGAGACTTAATACAGCTGGGGAAATAGTCAGTGCTGGGGCAGGAGCAGCCTCTGCTATCTGGCTGATGGCAGCACAGAAGAAAGGCATGGAGGATGGAGCAGGCAAGAGAGGAGCTGGGTTTGCACCCAGGAATGATCCCGGTGCAGGGGACCAGAGACAGATGCAGTGTCCTGCTTCCACCCAGAGAAGGAAGCAGGGACGGCTCGGTGAGCACTGAGATCAGTGCTGCGAGGAGCCTCAGCCCCTGCTTAGCAGTCAGGTCAGGCAGCACCAACGCTGCCCGGGCGCAGGAACAGGACACGCTGTTTTTCCCCTTGCAGTCGGGGAGCACAGGGACGGTTTAACCTTTGCACCACAGGCCAGGCTGGTTCCTGCATCGCTGCCTGTCCCAGACCCACGGGCACCCCAGGACCTGTGGACAGCACACTTGGGCTTTGCAAGAGCAAGGCAGAAGTGCTGAAAAGCAGAAGAGGCTGAGTGGCAGCAAACCTGAGAGCCAGCTTGCGAGCCTGCAGAGAGCTGGCTGCCTGCCTCTCCTCCAGGACTGTGGATGGCCGAGCCCTCAGAGCTGGGCATTTCCCGTGCTCGCTGCCACATCCCAGCCGGCAAGCAGCTGCCCTCCTCACGGCCTTTCCAGCCTTTGCCAACGCTGGCAAGCACCAGGCTTTGCTGCTTTTCATTCCAGCGCAGGCTGCCCAGTTTGCCACCCTGGCGCAGGGCTGCTGCCCCAGCCGGCTGCTTCCCGGCTCTCCTTGGCAGGGAGGGAGCTCACACACTGCCCAGCCCCGAGGTCGGGGTTCCGGGCTCCCCATTCCAGCCTCTGCCATTGGGAGACACCCCCTGTGTTCCTTGGAAACGCTGCCGAGTGGGAGCTGCCACTCAGGGAGTGAGTCACGCTGCCGGGTGGGCGAGGGTGGCTTGCTGGCACGCCAGGCACTGGCTACCACTCGCCCCCCAAGAGCTGCAGTGGCACGGGGCACAGAGCCAGGGTCTCCCCATGGAGCAGCATCTCCTGTAGCTGGATGACAGCCGCACACCTCCCACCCTGCTCCACTGGGCTGGTAGCTACTAAAGCACTGCAAAGCCATTCCCAAAGGCTGCTTTTCCATGCCACGGCACTGGGGAGAGAAGGAGCAGCGCTGGGCAGGCAGCTCCTGCAGAGATCGAGTGTCCTACAGCACTGAGGCAGCTCCTCCCACCCAGCTCAGAGGCTTTGGGACTGAGGGGAAACTGAGGCACAGGGGGAGGAAGAGACTTGCAGCAGATTGCTGATGGTGCAGAAGTCCATGGGGAAAAGGCTGTTCTGATCCTGCTCATCCTGGGGGAGGCATCCCCCAAACCACAGGGCAGCAGCCCAGCCATTCCCCTTTGGAAACCACCTCCCTGCCTGGCCACAAAGATAGCACAAGCTCCTCAAAACCCGATGGGATGATAAGCACCTCTTCTGAAAGGGAGCAATTACCACAAAATACTGATTATGCAAATACCTTGGTTACCAAAATGATGTTCCCTGAATTCTGAGTAGGAAAGAAAAGAGCCGTGGAGAAAATTTGTTTAGCCAAGAGCTGCATCACGTCTATTTAAAGTGCTGAGAGGTAGAGAGGGACCTCCCTGGGCAAAGGGGCTTTAGGAGGCCACCACAGCCTGGTGACCATCACACCAGCGACAGAGATGGTGCATGGCATTTCCCCTTCCTCCCAAAACACTTCAGAAACATTAATATCACTCCCCTTGCCAGAAGGAGGAAATCAAGGCACAG
The DNA here is from genome assembly GCA_013398955.1 of Callaeas wilsoni. Taxonomy (NCBI): domain Eukaryota; kingdom Metazoa; phylum Chordata; class Aves; order Passeriformes; family Callaeidae; genus Callaeas; species Callaeas wilsoni. Next base: position 55,915 of record VWPU01012727.1, read on the forward strand.
AAGCACTTGGCCAGTGATAGCCAGAGTGCAGAGAAGAGGTTGAGGTGCTGCCAAGAACAGAGCAGGGTATCCCACTGCTTCCCAGTGCCCCACACTTGCTGCACTGTGGTGGGACAGGTCAGACTTCCCAGAGCTGGCTTTGTGTGGAGTAGAAATGTGGAGAGAGGCAACAACAGAGAATGGCACTGGGGGAAAAAAACCTCTCTAGAACACTCAGAATGGGTTGGGACAACAGCAGCCACAAGGCTGGTTAGGGTAGGGCTCAAGGGGAACTCGTGAGTCTCAATTCAGCAGGCAGGGACTGTCCTGCCTCAGCACATCCTCCCTGGGATGGGGACAGTGGCGCTCCCCAGGCCTGGCATCACTGGCTCGAGAGGAGCAGGGCTCAGTGTGCCACCCTGCACAGCCCTGGCTGTGCTCTGCTGCTCTGGGCTTCCCCCAGCCTTATCCACGGCCATGAGGGGTCAGTTTTGCAGCCCCAGGGCCTTGAGTGGACTGCACAGCTGGTGCCAGAGCCACAGGGGTGAACGTGGCTACCCTACTGCTGAGAGCACGGCAGGCCACAAGCGTGGTGCCGTCCTTGGTGGTGGCAGAGGACCCTGGCAGACATTTCAGCTTTGCAAGCAAGGCAGCTTTGGAAGGACCAAGCACTGACTTGGAAGGACCAAGCACTGACTTGGAAGGGTGGAGGGTAACACACACGAGACAAGGGCCATCAGGTAGCACAGCAGGGGTGGCACCATTTCACACCTGGCCACCACCTTTTGCTCAGTGCAAGGTGGGTGTAACAGTGACAGCTGATACGATACTGCTCTGCCATAACCATACAGCATCCCTGTGTGAGAACAGCTGCTTCTCACCGTGCTGCTGGAGCCACCGGACCCTCACACGGGTCTGAGCTGCCAGCACACCGTCCCTGCCCTTAGCACCTCACCTGTCTGGCAGTAGCCACTCTCCGTGCCTCACTGACGTCGCACGGGGAGGAAGGACAGCTCATGATGCAGTAAACGCCAGCAGAGCCAGCCATGCGACGCCGTTTCCTATCCTCATGGAGCAGAGAAGCCATAAGTCAGCGGGAATGCTCTTTGCACTGATGCCAGGCAGATTTATGATAGCACAGGCACTGCTGTGCTGGTCCCAGCATCCCCTCCCGCAGCCTGGGGCAGGAGCCAGTCCCCAGTGCGAGTGTCTCCATGGGCAGCACCCTGCCACTGGTCACCTACCAGTGGGAGGTGACACCCAGCACCCTACCCAGTATTCCAGGGCAGGTGGGGACCCACATTTTGCAAAGTTGCCTGGCTGGAGCACCAGAGGAGATGCTGGACTGCAGCAGCCAGCCAGCCCATCTGCTCCTGACGGCCTGGCTGTCCCAGCACGTGGGATCCCGTGCTGCAAGGCAGCCCTTCATCCTCCCGGTCCTGCAGGATGACCCTGTCCTCCCTCCTCTTGTCATAGCCCCTCTTTGGGCACCTTCCCAGCTCAGCCTGTTTGCAAACAGCCTTGTGCAGCTCTGGCACACACAGGCAGTACCACATAGAACGTGGTGGCATCACTTGCCCAGGCTCCCCCGGCTGCTGCCCCGGTGTAGGTGGCCACCCGGGGGGCTCAGGCAGCAGGTAAGAGCTCAGCCCAAACCAGAACACAGACGAGCTGCCAAGTCACCCACTGTCCATTTCCAGGGTGAAATGCCTGCCCGAGGACCAGGACTTTGCCCATTTGGACCATGACAGCTGTTGCCTCTTGAAATCCATCTCCGGATTTGAGTGCCCCAATGATACATCCAGGAGTTTATCCCCATGCACAGGGAGAGATGGATCTTGCCCCCAGGTATCCCCCAAGCCCCTGCCTGGCTGCCCAGCTCCCTCCCAACCCTTTCTTGCCCTCGGGCAGGTCTTCTCTGTCACAGAAAGCTGTTTGTGGCCTCTGCACTCCTGCAAGGCTCCTGTAATTGCTCGCAACGATGTATGTGTTGGATTTGCTTTTAATCAGCAGAAAACCAATTCCTCCTTATCTCCCTTCCTATCCTGAGCTCACACTACCTCAGAAGAGACAGAAGGTTAAATTCACAGACAAGGTAAGAAAAGCCAGATGCCTCCTGCTTGCAGAGCCACAGCAAACAGCACAGGCGCTTCGCAGTTCCCGTGGCACCAGTAATCCTGCCTGCTGCCAACACAGCTCCTGACTTCTCTCAATTAGCTCTCTCTTACTCCTTCCCAAAATCAAGCATCCTGTGCTCTGCTAAGGGCCTTGCTGGAGATGCCAGCTCACCCAGTAGGACTAACCTCCATTTCTATCCACTTCAAATGGAACAAGCCTGGCCTCACTGTGCTGGGGACCAAGTGACCAGGTGGCAGTGCCTGGTCTCTCCTCCCTCCCACCCAGCACCCCACAGGCTGCTCCACCACCTTCCTTCCCCCCAGCATCCCAGCCCTGCTGCTGTGACAACCCCTGCATCCAAACCTAGGGATGAGCCCGAGGAGCTGCCAAGCCCTTAACGTAGAACCTTAACACAGGCAGGGAGGGTGGCAGATCCACTCAGAGCATGACTCTGAGAGCAGGACGCTGCTCCTGCACGCTGGCACTGCGTGGCTTCACACCAGAGACTGCTTATGGGGGACTGTGCAGATCTGTCTGGTGGCACTGGAGGTCCAGTCCCCAGTGTGGACAAAGTGGGCTTGTTCCCAGCTGTCTGTCACACCCCAGACACACTCACTCTGCCAAAGGAAGGGCTTAGCTTTGGGCCTCAGAGCTCAAGTCCTGGTGAGCACTGCCATGGCATCTCTCCTGCCTTGGTTGAACTCCTTGAGAGTTCAGAAACCCAGGCAGGAGCACTGCTGGCCTCTCCCACTGACATCAGCCAGCTGCAGGGAAGTGTCCTGGCACTCCTCTCCATGCTTTTGCTGATGGGGATGAAGGCAGAGATCCTGCTTGCCTCCTCCTATGACCACACAGCTTTCTGCACCTGAATCCCCCAGCTGCCCACACACCACCCGTCTCCCCAGGCCAACAAGTTTCAGCCTGTATTTTCACTACCCTCAGGACAAACAGCTCAGGCATCCAGGCAGTAGGATCCCCCTGTGCTGCATCTGAACTTTTCCAGGCACCATCATGGTCCTCTGGAGATGTTTGGGGATTTTTGCTGCCAGTCCACTTAGGAACACTCACCACTTATATTACAAGCAGCCACTGGATCCCTCCCAGGCCCTGGCCAGAGTATAGTGCTGGTATCTCTGTTTGCCCCTGGGATGGAAGAAGCTTGCATGGGGCTGGAAAGCAACCAGCCATGGTAGAAACCACCCAGACACCACTCCAAGGCTTCCCCAGAGAGACCTGGGTCCAACCCCAGCAGCTGGGAGGAGGGATGTGACAGCCAAGGCAGATGTGACACTGCTGGCAGCTCCTGGTCCCACCAGCACCACATCAGCCTCCCAGGGCTCTGTGCAGCAGCAGCAGGAGCATTTCCAGCTTGTACTTGTCAAGGAATGGAGGGAACAACCTCCAAACCACTCCATGTGTAGGGACAGACTGTTCCAAGTGCCTGTGGACACTGCCTTCCCACTGCTCTCTCCACCTGAAGGCAGTGCTGGCTGGTAACTCCCAGTACTGACCAGTCCATGGGGGCAAGCCCCTCCATTACAGCCCAGTGGGAGCAAGCAACAACAAAAATGAAGAGAAGGGGATGGATGCTTAAAGGTGGCTGCTGACCATGCTGGAAATGGGCACAAGATTCAAGGGAGCATTGAGATATTGGAAATAAAGAGAGGCAGAGCAAGGAAAAATAGGACCTGAAAGAAGCAGTTAAGCCTCCAGAGAGAAAATGCATGGCAGAGCATGGATAGAGGCTGGATATCTGCACAGGGAGCCAGACCCACCTGATCCACCCAGCGCCCTTCTCCCACCTGTCCCCCGATGAGCAGGGCACTCGCCGCAGGCTGTGACACAGCTGAGCAATGCTGGGGAGCAGAGCTGCTCAGAGAAGGTGCCAAAGCTGGACGGAGGCCAGAGATATAAGCTCTTTGGGGTGGGGACTACACCTTTTGCCTCCTCTGCGCCCCAGTGCCCAGCTGAAGAGCTGGCAGGACGGCAATGCCCTGCATCCCATCGCAGCAGCAGGGGAACCAGAGCTGTGGTTGTGCCAGGCGTCTCTAGCACTTGTGGCATGAGTGATGGCAGGAAGATACTGGTGACACCACACCGGCTGCCCTTCCCACATCTCCTTCAGCACCGCTCCTTGCCATAACTCCAATTAATATTACAAACCTCTATCAGGAGTCTTTTCAGACTGGCAGCCTCCGAGTTGCTTGGAAACTGTTTGCTGCAGCGACCGACAGCTGCTGCCGGGAGGGCTCAAGGCCAGCCCACTTCCCAGGGCTTGCCACTACAGAACCTGGCGGAACAACCATGCTCCCTTCCCTGGCATGTGCCAGGAGCCGGAGGAAGCAGGGACGAGCTGGGAGCAGCTTTGACACGTGCCAGGGATGAGAGAGCCTGGAAAGGCTCGAGCGCGGCGAGGCTTGGTTTAGAACTTGGAGATCCCACAGCTAAGGCTTCAAAACGTTCCCAGCCCGAGGGTGAGGGCGAAATTCCAGAAAAACGTTCATGGAAAAACGTGCTCAGCCTCATAAGATTTATTTGGCCAAATCTGGACATTGAATTCAATCATAAAGAAGTGAGAGAGGATTTTGCTTTATGGACAAAGTATTGGTGTGGGCTTAATGGTGAAGTCACTGAGACCTCCATAATACTCTATGAATAATCAGGTATCTCTTCCAATTTATTGCTTACCATAAAGTGCTGCTACAGTTTTGGAGACAGTACTTTTTTTTTTATACTATAGCAATGACAAAAAGCATATTTTACCGCAGGAATGGCAGTGTAAGTATATTTATCCATCGGCCAGGATTCTGTGGTATACTTTCCTCTCTAATGGCTGTACAAACATCCATCCATCCCAGATTTATACCCAGATTTTCCATACTTTGCTTTGAAATTTGCATAATATGCGAAAATTTCTATATGAAATGGAGAAGAGCACGGAGCCGCTCCTGCCAAACCCAGCCACTGGAATTCAGCGCTTCTCCGTCTCGCACTGCTCGTGTTTCCCCACAGTGACAGTACTCTGGGGATTCTGGAACTGCCTTGGGGATCCCACCTTTTAGCTCCGCACTCCAGGGAGAAGGAAAGCTGAAGGAGAGGTGGATGAGGACCCCAGGCTCGGCTCAGTACAGAGATCCCCAAGGGAAGAAACGTGAGGGGGGCAGGTTCTGCCAATGCTGGTGAAAGGCATCTCCAACACCATCCCACCTGACAGCTTCCTCCATCGCCCCAGTGAAGCATTGCCTTTTCTTCTTGAAAAAATATTGTGGAATTAGAAGTCTGATTGATATGAATATGTAAGAACGCTGCTTTATTAATAGCAGCTGCATTATCAGTTTGCTCCCTGCTATTGGCAGGAGATCTGGGACAATATGTGGTTTGAAAACTAAAAAGAAATGCAACCCGCAAAGGCAGCGGCTGCAAAATAATTTCATTCCTTTTCCTGTGGAGCTGGCCAGGGTGACATGGATGCATTGCATCGCTCTTCCTGCCTGGTCACAGGAGCAGGCACTGGCATGGCTTCGCAGCGTGCATGGTCCTGAACACACCCGCAGCCATCTGCAAAAAGATTTGCATTCAGTGCCCACAGCACAGGCAGGAGACACCCCTCCAAGCCAGGGACCACCACAGCCAGCTTTAACCTCTGCAAATTGAGGTCATTTGGTACAGAGCATCATGCAAATCTCCCTGGCATGGGTAATAAACTCCCTTCGCAGTTTGCTTTCCTTACTCCCCGCATCACCACCCTGGAGGCTTAAATGAAAACAAGATTACAAAGGAGATTGGATTGGACATATATCTGGTGTGCTATTTTAGCTGTAAATTATGCCAGCTTCATAAAACCCCAACTGTTCTTTCCCGAGATCCCTGCACAGATTGGCTGGCTAAGATCAAGCAACCGGTGCTCGCTGCGGGCAGGCATTGTCTAGGAAAACGCTGAGAGGGTCCAAACAGGAGCAAGATCTTGTAGTGCTGCATATACACGCACGTTTATATGCATGGACACACAGGCATGACACCCAAGAACTTTCCGTGCCCACTGATCAGCTAAACTGTGACACACACAAAGGTCGTACAAGCCCCTACCCGCCAGGCGTCGGCGAGCCGACACTACGATCATCCCTGCTGGTTCAGCTACCTGTGACAACGCAGCCGATGCTCTCCTCAGCCTGAGCTAATCCCAGGAGAGAGCAGAGCATCAGGCAGCATGGCCCAAAGCAAGGCTGGACGCCAGGTTTGGGACATGGGGCCGTGCTCTGTCATGGAGTGAGTGTGAGTTAGCACACGTGGCGAGGCGAGCAAGGCCGGCTGCTGTGGCAGCCCCAGGGCTCCCAGCCCCGGGCAAGGCTGGGCAACGGGGCTCTGCAGCACCAATGCCAAACTGCCACAGCCCAAACTTTGCTACGGTAAACCTGGCAGCAGGTTTTGCAATTCCTCTCACGAGCATCACTGCACCTTGGCTGTGCTCCACGACCCTGGAGGACAGAGCAGCCAGGTTTCCCAGCACACCGAGCTGCTCCAGGGAGAGCAGTGGTGGTGCACAGAAGGAAGGACACAGCTCTGTTCACACTCAGCTCCAGTCCCCGGCCCTCTCCTGTCTCCCCTCACGTACGGGGCTGGCTCCATGCCATGGAGGCATGTGCAGTGCAGGCGCCTTGGCAACCAGGGTCCTGAGCAGCGAGCCACAACCTGGGTGCTGCAAGCACTCTACCACCTCCAAGGGACAAGGGCCACTCTGAGCTCTGAGTGGATGAAGCCAGTGAAGCCCCAGAGCCCACGGGAGCTCTCCTCCACTCACTGCCCCTCGCCTGGAGGGAGACAGCTCGAGAGCAGCAGCACACTTTGCCTTTCCCGAGCAGGCATAGCAGCGAGCTGTCTTCCCTGCCACACTGCCATGGCTCCACCTGCTCGGAGCTCAGCCAAGTGCCACCACACTCCCCCCACGTGTCGGCTCACACCCTGCACCGCCAGACCAGGGCTGGACACAAGGCAAGGCCCTCCCTGGCTGGCCGGGTCCAGCCTGTCTCATCTATCCTCCTCTCCAACCAGGCCCTCTGAGCAATGCTACAGCAGACCGAGTTTTGCACATCTATCCCAATTCTCCCAGGTGAAGAATCCCTGCAGGGTCAGTGACCTTTGAGGAGACCACGCAATTGGTGGGCAGACATCTGCACATCTTCTCCGAAGGCAGAGTCCAGAACTCTCCCTGCAAACGCAGAGGCAAAGCAAGCTGGCAGAGGTCCTGCATCACAATGTCACATGTTAGAAAGAAAGGGAAAAATAGTCAAGAGTGGTCAAGGCAGCACAATAATGCTGGTCAAATGTGAAAGGCCCCGGGGTGCCTCACCTTGCTCTCCAATGGAGAGCTGCATCTGCCTCACATGGACACACACGTGTGTCCCCACCTGCAACAAATCATCTCTGCATGTTCCTCCGTGCCACTCACCACCAGGACCTGGCACAGGACTCGCCTCTGTGTGTGTACGTATCTATTGATACAAAAGCAGGCTTCCTGAGCAATCAATAATGCTATTTAAGAGATAAGTCTTGCTATTGACTGGCTGTTGAGCCCAGCTCCTGCGTAATTTAAAAGAGAGGGAGAATGGGGAGGGAGCTCAGAAGTGTTCCCAACGTCACCAGGCATCTGTGTGCGTGCTCAGGCTGTGTGGGCAGGGATGGAGGGGTCAGGGATGGAGGTCTGGCAAGGCCGAAGCACAGTGATTTTTGCACAGTGGAGGGTCTGTGCACTCCTGGGAGACAAAAGGCCCATCTGCAAATGCCTGTGAGCACTCGCAGTACCGAGCAGAAATTAAAACTGGGCATGGTGTTCCCTCAGTGCAGCTGTGGCTGCACCAGATTTGAAGCTCCTCTACCACCCTGCACCCAGCCATGGTGTTCTGATCATCATTTCAAGTGGCATGGAAGAGCTTCTTGACTGCCAAGTCCTCAAAGGTGGCTCCTGGCCATCATGTCTCTGTCCTGGCTGCAGAAGTCTCTGCTCTGCTACATGTAGGGCCTCCCCCAGCCCTCTCCTGGCTCTCCATTTTCAGGGAAGACAACTCCCACCATAACAGGTGAGAGCAGAGGATGAGCAGAGCTCACCCAGCCTCACAGAAGGCTGTGAAGCAGTCACCCTCTCTTCCCTGTGGAGGACAGCCAGCCAGAAGGATTAATATCCAGCCAGATCAGAAACTTCCAGCCCTCCAAGAAGCATGGAGCTGAACACATCCCCAGAAGGAGCCATAGAAGAAGAAAGACACTGGTTTTGGTGGATGAAGTGGAAGAGAGTATGTCCTTCAACAAGCCAGAGGCAGGTTCCAGCCCACAGTGCCCAAGGCCACCACTTAGATGAGCTATATGACTCGATGGTGCCATTTTTCCTTCCATATTCCCAAGTGCTTGTCCCTGGCTGATGTGGATCCATGTTTCTGTCCCCTACTTTCAGACCTGGAGCAACCCAACAGCATGGGTGCTGTGGATGGGGAGGAGCACACCCAAACAAGCCCTGCTGTGTCAGGGAGCAAAAGGCCCCGTTACATCAGCTCATCTCCCTCCTCCCATTGCAGGCTCTGAGACATCACCCACGGATGTCCTGGGAGAGGAAGGTGGCATCAAAAAGCATCTCAGCCCCGGGAGATGTGGGCTCTTTTCTGCCCTATGGTGGGAGAGAGGGGAGCAGCCTTGCTGCCCCCGTGACGATGGGGGGACCCATTCCGTGGAAGACCCTCAGATGATCTGAGCCTTGTTCCAGCTGGGCTAGAGGCTCCTCAGGGCAGCACCCAACTTGATGTTTATCTAAACACTTTTTTCACTACAAAACCATGGAGCCTGAATGCTGGAGCTGCCCTACCAAAGGACACAGAACTCATGGGTATGAATCAGGTGAGAGGCTTGCTACTGATTTCAGTGGGAGGGAGGAAGAACCAGTGATAAGGCAGAGCTGAGGACTTGAGGCTCTGTCTTTCAGTGTCAGGGTGCAGCCACCAAGCAAACGATAAAAGCATGTTCCTGCTATCCTGGGGCTGTGATTGGAGGTAAAATCCCAGCTCTGCAGATCCATGGGCAAGTCCCAGAGCTCTGCTCAGCCCCAGCATTGCAGGTCAGCTCCCAGGAGCTCAGGTGATGAACATGAAGGTGGCTGGTGCAAACAGCATCTTCTCTCCTGACTTCCACTCAGGGACTTTTCTTGTGCTAGACAGGGCTTTACGCTTTTCAGTTCCAGCTCAAAGCTCAGACTGGTTTGGTCTGAGACAGAAATGAGCTCAAATGCTCGCTACAACCTCACTGTCATTAACTGTAAGCGTGTGGCTGCCCTCCTGCCCTGAGGCCAACAGGCTCCTGTCCACCCTAATACATGCTGTGGCACCTCTTCCCTTCCCCAGCCTCATCTCCAGCACTGCACCCCTTGGCTTACAGAGGGGGACCAGGCCCGAGCCCATTTCAGTTGCATCCCTACTGTGCTCCCCACACCTGCCGCTGTGCAAAGAGGACATGGGTTTGCATCTGCTCCACGGGTTCATCCTTAACAAGTGATCCCAATCTCCTTGAGCTGATAAAGCTTCCTGGGCAGCTGAGTGAGCTGCTGGCAGCCAGAAGCACTGTCCCCCAGGGACAGGACTGGGGACTTCACACAGGGACAAGACACAACAGCTGGGGCTACTGCAGGGACAGCCCTTGGTGCCAGCAGTGCTGAAGCCCTGGGAAGGGGCAGAAACACTCCAGCTGTGGGATACTGGTGGCTCAGTGCTATCCATGGTGGGGCACCCAAGCAGCAGCACCCTGTGCCCCCCTCACGGGCTGGTCCTGCAGCAGCACTGAAGTTGTGGCTTCCAAGAGGAGCTGCAGCACAGTGGCTGTTGCCATGCCAATCAAGTGGGCAGCTGGCACATTGAACTGTCAAACCAGGCGAGCGGCCACGCTACATACCCATGCCAGGGAGTCCCAGGGGGCTGATTTGCCCCACGGGCTCCTGCAGCAGCATCACAGAGCCTGAGGAGCTCAGCTGCTCTCAGCACCAGGCACTCCTGGATGCAGGCAGCCCCACAGCACCCGGAGCCCACTCCCCACCGCTCTACAGCCCTGCACTGTCACAGCACAGCTCCAGCCACACTGTTTACACTCATCAGCGAAGGCTGGTCCCCACTGTCCTGGTGGCTGCGAGGTGACAGCCACAGTGGAAGGAGCAGCATGGCAGCAAACACAAGAGAAAGTTCAGCATCATGGGGGTCCTCAGCCAGCAGCCAGAGAGGAGGAGGCTGCAGGCTCAGCCACACGCTAGTGCTCTAAGGAACAGGGACACGGCACTGCCTGGGCAGGAAATGACCACAGGGGATGTCGGAGCCAAAAACACCCGACTTGTTATGAAAAAAGGGATGGTGTTTTGTTTGCTGCTCAGGTACAGCATGAACTCCTCACTGCAGGACAACATGGATGCCAGCAGCTCATGGATGGGTATGGAGGGCTGCTAAGCCCGGGGAGCACCCTGCCAGGGTCTGTGCCCAGAACAGAGGCAGTGCCAGCCCTCCCCTGCACTCAGCACCTACCTCCTCCCAAAGATGGGCCACAGGCTCAGCCTCCCTTGGGCTTGACCCAGAACCACTCTGCCCTCGAGGCAGTCTCATGCCAGCAGAGGTTCTCACACAGAAGAACAAACAACCCAGCCCGCCCTGACACAAACCGGCTTTCCTCTCCTCGACCTTTCCCTTGTACACATGGGGAAACTGAGGCACTGGAAGGCAGAAGGTGGCACACAGCCCCCTGGTTGTCATCAGAGAAAAGAAAGGTGAGAATGTTTTCAAACTGCACTTCCTCAAAAGCAAGCCACGTCTCTCTACCAGTTCTGCTGCCGACAAAGAGGAAAACTCATCCCATCCAAATTGCTCTAAAATAGGAAAATGAGGAAAAAAAATCCCAAACCCAAACAAGCCTCAAGCCAGAAGCCAAGTGCGTTCGTCTCTGTTCTTTCAGCTCAATCAGCCACACTTCATGATGGCAACTGCCATGATACCAGACTAATAGCAAGAACATTGTCACCCAGGAGCATGCCAAGGTGACCTGAGGGGGAAGTGGCGGAGCTCCCTGCCCCGAACCCCACTTTCTCTGCTCAGCCTTGCCCTGCTCAGGGCCCCGCGATTGGGAAAGCCATCTAAGGCGTGTGCGGTGCTCAGCTGCACCGATCCGATCCAGATCACGCGAGCCCCTCCAGCCAGATTCCTCCTCCCGTGCATCACGGCGCGTACCTTCCGCGGATGCACCGTGCGAGGGCTACCGAGGCAGCGGCAGGGAGACCGGGCAGCGGCACGGCCAGGAAGGGGGTACCCCATCACCACCCCGGCACCAGCAGAAGGCCACAGGCACATCTCCAGCTGACCCTGCGGGCTGAGCTCCCAGCGGAGGACGAGACGGAGCTCTGCTCCAGCTCCTCCACGCCAGCGATGGCTTCTGGGCACCCCGCGTCCGGGGAGCTGGGCATCCCTTGTGACACGCCGCGGGAGAAGCGGAGCGGCCGGGAACCGGGACGCGAGGAGGTGCCGGGGAGAGGGCGGCAGCTGCCCGCCTCTCGCGGTCCCCTTGGTCCCGCCGGAGCATCCCGGGGCAGCCGGCGAACTCCCCGTGCGGCGCGCAGGACCGACGGCTGTCCCCGCCCCGAGCCCGCGGCATCGCGGCGGGCAGCGCCCGGCCCCGGGAAGGGCTCACCTGGGGTCCGCCGCCGCCGCTCCCTCAGGAAGCCCCGCGGCTGAGGCGGGCGGCGCGGCGGGCGGGC
>VWPU01012728.1:0-60425 GCA_013398955.1 Callaeas wilsoni
TCCCGCTGGCTGCTCCCGCCCGGGCTGACCGCGTCCCGGCACGGCTCGGCCCCGCTCCCTGCGCCCTCCCGCAGCCCGCTGTGCGAGCCTGGCGCCCGGAGACCACCCAGCGCTGCCCACCCCGCGCTGCCCACCCAGCGCTGCCCACCCCGCCGACGGTGCTGCCTGGGCAGGGCCGTTCCCTCCAAGCGGGGACAAGCGTGTCCCAGGCGGGGTGAGGACACCTGCTCATCTGCTCTCTGCTCTCTGCTCCCTGCTCTCCGCTCTCTGCTCCACACCCACGAAGCTGCTGCCGCATCCAAACCCGAAGTGTGACTCACTGCGGGGTCAGGCAGTGCCACCCCCTGTCCCAAACAGAGGTTTCATCACTTCGAGCCGGGAGGGGCGGCACGTGCAGCTCAGGATGGGCAGGTGAAACAGGACTCGGGCAGTGTTTGTGGCCATTAAACGTACAGACTTTGCAGGGCCACTCCTCCCTCTCATTTGCAGGATTTTAATTTTGTTGGGGAAGATGAAACAGGAAAGCCTTATAAATATGATTGCCTGGCAAAAGATGCTGAGAATAGGGAAACTGTAAGTGAGATTGAAATGAAAGCAAGCTTTGAGATACCAAGCCTGAGTTACTGAACACCTGGAAAACAATGGGATGGCCGGCAGAAGGTAATCCCCTCTCTGTTGAACAATACCCTCTGCCTGCAGACAGCTCCAAGGGTCAGAGCAGACCCTGCTAGCTTGGCAGCAGGGGTCCAAAGAGGAGTTTCTGGAGTTTAAAATGTAACGCAGTATGGTAATATAACAATTCTTATAGGCTGTATGTAAATGCTATAGGATTTGTATCTTGTACTAGATTGGTTAATGGAAATTAGAATATTCAACACAGAAGAAGATTTATTGTATTGTAAATGAGAACCTCGCTCTCTTTTCCCTCTCCTTTTACTACTTCCACTACTTCTTCTTGCCCTTACTCTCTCTTGCTCTTACCTTTGCTTCTCCTGCTCTTTTTTCTGGCCTGCTCTGAGCTGCAGCTGGCAGCTCCAAGCAGGACCACCATACCCACGCCCTTCATAAATAAACTACACACTCTGAGACCTAACCACGGAGATCTCTAGTCTGTAGCCGCCCCGACCGTCCAAACCAACAAAGAACTTCCTACATAATTTCAAGGACCTCTGCTGTAATTCTCATGCCATGACTGATGGTTCTTACTTCCCTAATTACTCCCTCAAGCTGAGATGAAGGTGTTCAGATAAGAACAAATAATATAAGCATGACAAGGATGGATGAGGAGGAACCTATTTTATCTTATTTCTAGCTGTGCAGCTCCAATGAGCTGGAGGCAGAATTTTCTCTTCAAGAACTTGGAGTTTCCATAATAGATGAAAGTCAAGGCTCGGAGAGTTTGATACCATCTGTATAAAACCAAAGGGGAATTTATTGGCACTACCTGTATCTGACTAAAGCTGATCAAAAGCTGGGTTAACATTTCCATGAAAAACCCAAAAACTTCAGTTGTCCATACATCTGGGAACACCTCATAGAAAAAAAATTCTCTTCCCACCTCCCCACTTCCTCCTTATTTCAATTTTAGGTACTGAAAAAAAATTATTTAAAAACCCTTTCCCTATGGAATCAACCTGAAAAGCTCAGTCTCGTTATCAGTCTCCAAACTTAAGACGCCCCAGGTTCATGGCAGCTTGACACAACGCTGCAGCAGTTTGCCAGGGCTCCTGTCCAAAGCACCCTTCAGATCCAAGAGCCACAGCCCCAGCCCAAGGCATCTGGGTGATGAGGCCGCTCTGGATTAAAGGATCTCCCATTCCAAGTCCACCCACGGTCTATCAGGAAGCTGGCAGAAAATATGTATGTGATGACAAAGCCTTTTTCTAAAAGAAAGATACATCTCTAATTATTTGAAGAATGGGTATAAGCCCAGTTCCCTGCAGCATTCCTAGCGCTCTGCTGGATAATCCATATCCATAAAGAGTAATTTATTTACTGCACCAGAAACTAGCCCCCAGCACCACGCAGAGTTATTCCAGTGGAAACTCCGGACAAATACCAGCAGCCCCAGCAGCCCAACATCCCAGGCAAGCTCTGTGTATGAGGGATTTATTCTCCAGGGCCTTTGTGTGATTATGGATGTTGCAGAGAAGACAGAGAAATGTCCTGTACCTTGTAAAACTTCCTCAGGGCCATCCAAAAGCCACCCATTTCCTCCCAGCCAGCGGGGTTTGGGCTGAACCAGCCAGTCCAAGACTGTAGAAGACAGAAACAAGAGACCAGAGGGTCAAGATGTAGCAGCCACAAGGCACAGAGTCATGGAAAAGTCATGGATTCCCTCTAAGGGCCTGTGAGGGCCTGATGGATGGAGCTAATTTTGACTTATATTCGTGCTCTCATTGTCCCAGTGGCAAGGGAGACATGGAGGTTATCCAGGGCCACAAGAACCTGGTGTCCTAGAGGCCCAAGCAGCTGCTGCTCCCCACTCTCCATTCCCATGGCCTCACTTCTGTCAGCACTAATTCGGGCTGGCATTGCTTCTTTTCCTGAATTTAGAAACACAGGATCACAGAATGGTTTGTGTTGGGAAGGACCTTAAAGACCATCTCATTCCAACCCCCTGCCATGGGCAGGGACACCTTCCACTGTCCCAGGCTGCTCCAGGCCCCGTCCAGCCTGGCCTTGGACACTTCCAGGGATGCAGGGACAGCCACGGCTGCTCTGGGCACCCTGTGCCAGGGCCTCCCCACCCTCCCAGGGAAGGATTTCTTCCCATCTAACCCTGCTCTCTGCCAGAAAATGCCATCCCAGGAAAAGAACTGACATTGAGTGGTTTCTACCATTTGACCCAGTGCAAATTTCACACCACCAGTTGGCCTTGCCCACCTTTTTCACTCACCAATCCCCCAGAAACCAGAAGCGTGGAGCTGAACTCCACACCCATCTCGCACTCAAGCCTCCCACCCCAAACCCAACGCACGTGACGATGACCACCACCACCACAACCACCACCCCATCTCCGCAAGCTTCCCTCTCCCCCAGCTCGCCCGGGGGTCCCCGTACCTGGCGGGGGCTGCACGGACTCGAGGCAGGCGTAGATGCAGCCGTTGTAGCAGCAGCGCTTGTGGCGCTCGCACTCGGAGTCGGAGCGGCAGCTCGGCACCTCGCAGGCGCGCTCGGGCAGGCTCTGCGGCGGCGGCGGGCACCGGTCGTTCTTCTGGTACTGGGAACTGTGAGAATGAAGAGGGTACTCATAATCCTTGCAAAGAGAAGAAAAGGAAGTCAGGTTTGGCGGAAGGTGAGTACCAAACATCCCGCGGTTGAAGCGGGAGAAGGGGCTTCAGAGTGGCTTTTGAGTATTCGTCAGAGAGGAGAATGAACTGTCCAGCTCCCTGTTTGATCATTCTTTGATCACTGTTTGATCCCCTTAGCGAAGTGCTTTGGAAACAGCAAACAGTCACTGAATTGTTGTGTGGAACTCATTTTATCATTGAGATTATTGCAATGAAAATTAGGAGATTGAAAATAATCCTTTGAAGTCTTTTATACTTGGCTGGGAGACAGAGAGAAGACTCCAGGCGTCCTCGGGATGAGGAAACCGAAACACTTTGACAGGGAAGCAGTGGAAATGAGGGCACGGTGTTCTTTTGGGACATGGAACAAATGTCCCTCGTAGCACTTCTCTCCTCAGTGGGCTCCTTCCATCTCCATCACCTTGTCTTGCCCGGAATTTATAGGGGACCCTTTCAAGTTTATTCACTGTGGAGCTCTGGGTTGTTAAATTAGAGACCATTTCTAAATCATGGGACATTCTGGGTGAGACCTGTGAGAGTGATGCCAGCTTCATCCCAAAGAAAATGAGTCTGTGTTTGCTGCAGAAGGGAGCTGCTCATTGCACACTGACAGGACAAGGGAGGTGTAAAGTGGATTAACAGGCACAGGTTTTTAGCAGGAACGTTTATGAGGCACCATTCAGATATTTTTCACATTCTGGGTGTTTTAGCAAGAAGCCAAATCCCTCCAGCAGAGAGGTGAATCACCCCAGCCCACTCCTTTCTCACCTGTGGCTCCACCACTCACTCACCTCTGGGCTCCAGCTCAGCTCCCCAGGGCAGCAGAAAGTGCTCAGGGCACTCAGGTCTCAGATTTATCAACAACCATTTATAAGCTCTAATAAAATCAAAAGATGAATTCTGGATTTGCCCTTTTAAGAGAGATCAGCATTAAGCCAGGGGCGTGAAGTGAGCGCTGCCATGGCCTCACGAGCAGGCTGGTGAGAGTCATAAATCCATATAAATGTGTATAAATATACACTTGGCCCAATCGCTGGTGTGTTACAAAATCAGTGATGAGAAACTGGGGTTGTTATTTAAAGGAAAAACATGGTGCAACTGTCCCCCAGGGGCGTCTAGGAAATTTCACCACCAGACTATGGAGAAATCTGAGGTGAGACTAACATCCCTCTGTAGGTACATGCTGCTCCATCCTTATTGCTGAAACCCCCAGTGGCTCCTTTGGAGCATCCGTGCCTTTGACAACAGCCTGTTCCCACAAGGATTCTCCCAAAAACTGACCAAGGAGAGGCCCCAGCCAAGGAGAGGCCCCAAGAGGTTCATCGCTGCTGGCCCACACGTGTGTCCATGCAGCAATCAGTGATCCACAAGGGTGGAAAATGGATCTCCTTCACTCCCTTGGGACAATCTGGTGTAGAGAATCCCAAAGGGCACCGAAGGACACAACGCTGCACATAGTTTGTGTACTCATGTGCTGTCTCCTTTCCACATTTGCCATAGCTTGGCCTTGTCCTGGCAAGGTGATGGTTTTGCACCTGGTCCCTGCTCTTGGAGCCAGAGCACAGGAAAAGGAGAGAGCTGGGAAGTTCCCTGCTGCCTGGGTGCCCAGAGGGGGAGTGCCAGCCAGGGCACGAGAGTGGAGGAAAGTCAGCTTGATCAAAAGGTTTCACTTCTGTTCCAAGGGGTACATTAGAGAAAATCCACGCCCTGGTTCTGCCCCCGAGTGGTTCCATCATGTGAGTGAGTGTGTGACAGACAGAATTCCTGCTCTCTTCACTGATGGCAGCCTCCTGCCCTGTTCCCAGCAACAAGAAACAAGTTCTGCTCTTTCCTTTAAAACCCTTCTGTGACATTGTTTTCTCATGAACTGACAGGCTGTTTAAAACACTAAAAACATTTGGAAAAATCTGATTTTGATGATGTTTTCCACTGCGAAGGTGCAAAGTCTCATATTAGTCCATTCCTCAAAAGCTGCAAACGCTCCAAATTTGAAACATGTTTTAAAATTGAAGATATTGGAAATACACTTTTTCAGGGGCTGTTGTTGGATATTAAATAGAGAAAATTTTCAGACCAGGTATAATTTTGGGATATAAGGGAGCACTGAACAATAAATCTGTGCAGTTCCAAACACTGAACAGGTCTCCTTGTTGGAAGGAGTGTTCATCCTAGAAGGTCACAGTTCACTATTCTATTTGAAAGGTCATCTGCAGACGGAAATGTGACCAAAATAATACTGGCAAATAATGGATACGTGAAAAAACCGCCAAACAATTACTGCAGTTGCTTCACAGATGATTCAGAAACCAAGAAGCCAAGACTGCAATGAACAGCTGGCTCCATGAATGAAATTTCCGTTGGGGAACAATATAAGGGTCGTAGCCAAATAACTTTGTACCTCATGACCTCCCTGCCCATTTTCTCTAGTCACCTATTGCTCACAACTAATTTCTTTCAAAATAAGAATATTTTGCTTATTTGGTCTAATAAAACCATTGCCCCTTGCTTATGTGTGCATAAAACAGGATTCCCTCATTCCCCAAAATAACCTGGTTAAGGACGTCTCCAGGTTTGGGCTACAAGGTTTTTTAAAAGCTCTCCCAGGAGTCACAGCTTGGCTCTGATTTATTATTTTTGCAGATTGTGATGACAGTCAAAATTTCTTTAAGAACATTTTTCAGTGCAGGAGGTAAATTTCTGTTTCCCAAGGAGACTTATTAAATCATTTAATGACAATATTTGCCTTGGAGCTATCCAGAAAGGGATCCAGTAAGGGGAAAAGTTCAGAGTTCAGCTGAGGAACCCTGGAAATCAACAAAGATGAGGAAAAACCTGAATGGAATCACTCAGTTCCAGCCATAATTTCAATAGCAACTGAGGGATGCAATCTGCCTCCCAAAAATCCCAGATCTGTTCTGCTATTTGTGTCTGGAACCGGTCCCCGAGCTTGTGTCAAAGCACAGCTCTCTGCTAATTCATATTCTGCATGGAGCCCCTCGAGATGACACACGAGGTTTATTTCAGCCTCTCACCACCAGCTCTGGCCCTGGCAGGTATTCCCAAACACTGGCCATAAACCACCCTCCCTCTGAAAAAAATACACAGTCAGGGGGAATTTAGAACCCTCTAATATTTCTGTCAAAGGCCTGGAAAATCACACGTCATTGGTGATCAAAGTGGCGAACGCCAGACCGAAGGCAGGTTAAACAATCTGAGGGACAAGACCAAAGCAACGGGAATAATATTCTCCTCTTATTGGCTCGGGATTTGTCATTTTGGTTCTGCTGTTTGCAGCTGCAAGAAGGCTGCAGGATTAAGGTGGGCTCCAAGAAGATGCACAATAAGGATTAAAAGGCTGGAGAGCAGGGACTGCACGGCAAGGTTTGTGTGTGTGTGTGTGCGGGTTCCAAAGGGGAGGCTGAGGCTGCCCCGCTCACAGGTTACTCCCAGGATATTGGTGCCAGAAGTCTCCTGGCAGCCGTGCTAACCTGGGACACAAAGAGGGTACCCCAGTGCTGATTTATGGCAGCTGGCTGCAGGGTAAATAAGCTGTGGGAAGAGCATTACAGCAGCTGTGAGGAATTCTTCATTTCTGGAAAACTTTAAAAGAAGGCTGGGATTTTTCTAAAACACTTGCTGCAGTTGACAGTGGAATGAAATCCAGACTGGCCCGGTTTTTCCCAGCAGACACGGTGGGGGTTTTTATGACGAACTGAAGCCCACTCCCAGGTAGCTCCCTCCCTCTGCCCTTTGGGACCAGTCCCCGGAGTGTGGGGGCTGCACACTCCAGCTGCAAATCACTCAACTTGACACCTGTCCCTCTGGCTGTCGGATACCTGGATTTGTTAAAGCTGGAAGCCCAGCTCCTGCATCCCACTGTGACTGCCAAGCTTTTCTCCTCACCGCAATCCCTCTTTCTCCCTTCTCCACTCCCACTTGACCCCTTCTTGCCAACCAGCACCCTTCCTCTGGGTGAACGAAAACCTCCATGCTGGACCTCAAGGCAGCTCCTCATCCTCACAGCTGCTCATCATTCTGCATCCAGCATTTTTCTGGATACATCCCTCCTGCTGCAGCCTGAGATTTTCTGGACTCAGACCACACAAGGCTCACTCAGCTCCCTCCCCTGTGTCCTTTGGGGGTCCCACAGGGATGTCCGTGGCCCATGTCCCATATGGCTGCATGTTGCCATAAGCACCTCCGTGTGACATCCCTCCATCCAAGTGACTCACAAATCAGCTGCTCTGCCCCCAGACTCTGATTTTCCAACTGCAGGGAACACACAGCATTTGGTAGGAAAGAAAACATCCCTCTGAGAAACCAGAGGGGCTGCCAGAACCGACTCCTGGTGCAGAAGAGGATGGAGAGCAGATGCTTTCCTCCTGACAAGGCTTTGAGGAGGAGAAAGAAAAACATTTTCTGTTTTCCCTGGATCAATGTTTCTCTCAATAGGAGCAATTCTAGCTGAGCTTGCCAGATCAGTAGCACCTGGATTCACGGCTGCCAGGAAAAACAGCCCTTTGAAGAAGTGCAGGTTGAAAGAAGAGGATATATCCTCAGGGGAGCCGGCTCTGCAGGGCTCGTTATCTGAAGATCAACATGTAAATTCCTGTTCTGCTCCTGTCCTATCTCTCTGGGTCATTCACCTCATAGATCCTACTGAATTTGAGCTTCACACTGGAAGGCAGAAGAACATTCAGATAAAGACGCTTTCCAGTGAGTGATTTTGCAGGAAATACAGCTCTTTATATCACCATTTTCCAATTAAAGTGCAAACCAGAGGATACCCTGTCCCAAGAGAGGCTATAACAAAGAAGATTTCTTACAAAATCCTGAGGTGCCTTTCAAGTATCAGCACAACATTTTCTGCAAAATTTCAGGGAGACAAGGCAGAATTGGAGTTCACTCATCGGGGGCAAGGGATGTGTGTCACAGTTCTGAGTCAGCAATTGCACAAACTAAATGTTGCCATACACAAGCATCACTCTAAAAGTCACGGGCACAAAAACATCCTTTTTGAATTAAAAGCTGCAGAAAACAGATGGAAGAATCCTCATGTGACACCAAGGTGCCATTTGTGCACATGCAGTGGCTGGAAGAGGCAATCTTCCTGAGCATAAGCAATTAGGCTGGAGGGGGCTTCCACCCAAGCAATCCAAGGGGCAGAACCCTTGGGTCAGTGCTGGTGTCTAAGAGGACTTGAACGGATCAAGAAAAAAATTCAACTTTGTAACTTTTTTTCCTTTCAAACAGCAGGTCCTACAAGTCAAGCTATCAAATAATTTCCCTTCTTTTCATTTCCATTTCCTCCGTGGCCGTCTCTAACAGTCTTTTGGCCCAGACACAGCAGGACAAGACCCAGCACCATCCCCTCCACTCCCAGTTGCTGTCCCAGTCCCAGCTGCAGCACTCCTGCTCCTGTGCCGCTGTGGGTTTGGAAGCGGTGGCTGTGCCCAGTGCCCTGCGCAGCCTGAAGGCTGCCAAGAGCAGGCAGGCACAGATGGTGCCACCGAGTGCTGCCAGGGCGTGGGCAGCAGCTCTGCTCCCAGGGAACGTGCCGGGCACAGCACAGCCACGGGAATGGGTTTATGGGATCGCCACCCTTTAAGGTGACGGGCACGCCGCTCCGGCACTGTGGATCTGAGGTCTCTGTGCTCCAGGGATTTGCAGAACCGTGGGCGATGCCAGCATCCCTCCCTCCAGCACACCTTATCTCCGGGAGCCGGACACGTTTGCCTAAAATTACCCCAAAAGGCAGCGCAGGACCTGGGCAGGGAGCCCTCTCTGCTCCAAGCAATAAATGCCGTTATCTTCTTCCCACTAAACCTATTCCCGGACCTGCAGGGTGTGCATCCCCCTTCTCCCCGGTCACTTTTCCCTTGCTGCCCTGGGGAGTTTCCAGGGAAAGCAGTGCCGTCCCAAAGCCCTTTCCCTGCTCCGAGCGCGCTTCCCAAGCTTCCCCCTGCACAGCAGCTAGGTGGCAAAATTCCGTGCAGCCTGGGAAAACTTAATGAATCCCTGCTATAAAGAGACAGCCCGCCGATCCAAACACTCCTTATCCCAAAACGCGTAAGGAAAACTCCCCTCTCGCGGCGAGCATCCCCAGCTCTCCCCAAATCCCCCCACCCTTACTCACATCGTATTTCTCCGTCATTTTCAGCAGAGCCCGTTTCCAGAGAGTCCTGGCACAGCCCGGGTCCGGCAGCAGAACCGAGACACACAAGGCTGCAGCGAAGATCTTTTTACAGAAACGCGTCCCTGGCAGCAGCCTGGAACCCATTTTTCCAGGGAAAGGTGAAATAAGGAGCCCGGCTCTCGGGATCCGGGCGGCTCCGAGTCTTGGCAAGGAGGGAGGGAGACGTGCAGGGAGGGAGAGCGAGAGCCGAGCGCTCTGAGAGCCGCTGCTCCCTGCGCAGCTTCTGGGAAGGGAGAAAGGGAAGGAAAAAAAAAAAAAAGAAAAAGAACAAAAAAAAAGAAAAGAAAAGGAGCCCACAGGCAGAAGCCAGGAGCTGCTGTTGAACTTCTCTAAGTTAGATCAGGTTCTCGGCTCACATGTTCGCACAAAGCTCACGCTCTCCTTGAGTGATGGACGGGAAGATTACTTGGAAAGATTATTTTTAGACCTTTGTTCCCAACATCTGGCATCCTCCGAAAGCCCCATTCAAAGCCAAAGCGTGGGATCGGATGACAGCTGCCGCAGGGGGAAATAAAGGTCTTGGAGGGGTGGGCTCGGCAGATTTTTGCAAACAGTTCACCCAAACTTCCCAAGAGACTGGGCTCTCCCTTTGTGTGCTTCCCACTGTGCCCCAGCCGGGGGTTTGCACCACGTTTGACAAAGTGATAACTTCATCTGAAGCTCACTTGAAGGAAATGATTTAACGACATGATAAACATCCAGGGGCTTTAATTAAACCAAGGTGACGTTGGTTTTCTGAAAATGATATTGAAGGAGGGGAAGGACGTAACCATTAGGAAAAAATAAATTCGGGTGTGGAATAGGGCAGGAAGGTGCTTTGGAAATTACACGAGCACAGAGAAAGCAAGGAAGGGGACATGAGTCAGGCTGTGCCTGACAATGGGAGGGACGGAAGGCGTGGATGTGGGGTTTTGGACATCTCCGTGGACATCCAGTGCCTGAAGGACGGCAATGGGCTGGGGCAGTCAGGCTGAAAGCATCCCAGCATCCTGCCTGGGACCGAGACAGAGGCAGGTGCTGAAGGAGAACTATGAGAGCGGGGCAGCTGTTCCATACACGTGTATAAATACATATATCTGCATGTATATAACTTCCTAGACATCAGGGGTGCTCCTCAGGGCTTGCTGAGACAAATGTGGGTGCTGTTTATTTTGTAATTCCCCCAGAATTTCTCCTCCAGCAGTTTGTCCAGCCTCCACCTGAATGAAGGAAGAAACAGAACCACGAAACCTGTCGAGATACAGACACTAAGCCCTGTCTGCCTTCACTTTAGCCTGACTGCAGCCCTGCTGAGCAGAGAGGAGCCTTGCTGGATGCACTGGATTTATTTTATATCTACTCTAAAATGGGTCTGCAGAGGAGTGTTATACTCTGTGGACAGACACACAAGAAATCTTCCAATTATTCCTTATACCTGAAAGATGTGGAAATTCACTTTGATCCATGCCCAAGTGTCAATAGCTGCACGTAGGTGGGAGCCAAAGGATTTTGTCTTGAAGCTTGCCAGAATATGATGATGGGAACCTGGCAAAAGAGCAAGGTGTGCATTAAAAAGCTCTGTATTTAAGGGAATATATTTGATTTATTTAGAGTTAAGGTTCCTAAAGGTTTTCTAGCAGTAACTGTGCTTTGGGCAGTTCTCTCTATATCTCTACTGCTATAAAAAGGTTCTTAGTAACAAACTCTGTTCAATTCATGCCAGGGAATTTAGGTGGGAAGTAAAGCCAGGGATTACTCTTATGGGGGGAAAAGTAGAGGGGTGGGGAAAGGGAATGAAGAGCTAAACTGGAGAGGGTCACCTCCCTCACAGCTGCAGAGGTGCAAGGTGGGGGTCCCAGTGGGACAGCACAAGTGCCTTGCCTCTGCATGGTCTGGAGATTCCCAAAGGAGATTCCCAAAGGATTCCCTGTGGAGACCGATGAGCCTGCATCGCTGTGTTTGTGTAACCTCATCCCTGCTCGAGCCACAGCTGGCTCCTGCAAAAACGTGACAGTCATCCCCACAGGTGCAAGCTGCGTTTTGGGGGCTGACAGGGCTGGAGGTGGCCTCGTGGTACAGTTGTTTCAGGCTCAGAAGGGGACAGGGAGCGAGCACTTGGGCTGGAGAGCATTTTGTTCCACACAGGCTTCACCCTGCTCCTGGCTGCTGAGAAGGCTGTCCCAGCAGGGAGCACAGCTCCAGGTCCCTGTCACCTGCTCTGCACCATTTCACCAGCTCTCCTCTTCCTCAGAGCTGCAGCCACACATTTAAACCAGAATTTATCCCAGTTTTCCTTCAAACAGGTAATATTCCTCAGGCTTCTCTCTTCATTTAATGATAACTGTGGGCAGGTCAGCCCACGGAAAAGCCACTCCCTAAGGACAGGAGTGTCACCTTTGGGTGCTGGCAGAGCTCAGCACCTGCAGGTCACTGTCACCTCCACCCAGATCTCATCCAAGCACCATCTGATATCAGCAGCTGTGCTGCAGTTAGTGAAAGGCACACTCAGACAGCTCCAGTACATCCAGAGAGGAATGCATCACTGCCATAACACTGCCACCTGTTCCACCTCGGACTTGATTTTTTAGTGCTCGGAGGGCTTTGTCTGACAGCACAGGATTCTCCAGTTCCTTTTACAAACACGTCTCCCCAGTTTGTTGCAATATTAATACCTGCACCTCGATACAGCTCCTCTCGTGCACATCCCGGAGCTCCCACCCGCGCCCTGACTCCTGTGCTCTGAGGTGACAAATGACATGGCTGGCTGCACAAAATAAATAAGATTTTTCCTTGGAGTATTCCTCCTTAATTTATGTCTTTGTGCTGATGTTTCACTGGTCTGTGCTCTCGCTGAAACCCAAACCACCATGAAACAACTGCTCACAATAAATCTCCCTAATTTAATTCCATTTTTTGTTGTTTCATATACTCGCAATCTGGACTTGGAGCAACTAATTCTAAAGATTAATAGCTACTTCAGACACCATTTACTGGCCTTTATTTTTGCAGGTACACAGCTTTGACATTTATCTGAGAAAAACCAGGGTCTGTGCCTTACATTCCATGGATTGTACACAGAAGAAGTGAGAATTCTGCAGGACCAGAATTCAACAGCCGGTCATGGTCTTCACATAAAAATGAAAGTTGATGTTATAACACTTATGGAACTGTAACTCGTCCTGCACACATCTATTTCATGAATTCTTCCTGCCACCCCTTTCCATTCCTCACATGCTTCTACCTCCAGTCTCTGTTGGAAACTAGGCAAGGGATTGTATACTTTTTTAATAGGGTTAAGAAAAACTTCACTGGCAATGTTGGAAATAATAATTTTCTCCCTTTTTCTGGATATTCATCTTGCTGGCAGTCTCTACTGGGCTGTGTTGTCACAGGACAACTCCAGGACATCATTTATCCCATTCATATCCACATTATCCTCCCATTTGGAGCTCAGTGAAACCTAAAACATGAGAGACCTCAGTCCACTCACTTATGGAGGCATTCTTCTCCCACTGCTGAGCAGTTCATGCCTTACCAAGTTCACTTTTGAATGGCCCATTCAGACAAAAGAGAAGAGGAACAGCCTTGACCTTCTGAAGAATTTCTTGTTTAATATCTGCAGGTTTATGTCTCCAACTAATAGTGTAAAGCATTCTGAGCAGCTTAAGAAGAAATTTTAGGCATCAGGCACAAATCCTTACAAACACAGCCACTGGCAATAACTAGAAATTTAAAATTTACTGGTAAGCAGGTTTGTATCATTCAAATGCCAGGTATTTGATGATGTATGGTGATTTAAAAGCAATTGTCACAAGAGGGAGAAAATAAACAGCCATTTTCTCCTAAACTACATCTTATCCACACACAACCGTAGGGCTGAAGTCGTTTACTCCAAGTGGAGCAATTCCCTCTGGTGATGGCTGCATCCATAGGGAGTGGGTGCATGGCTATCCTGTGCTCAGGGGAGTAAGTGATGCTGGTATAAGACATAACTGAATTATTGTAATGTCTTGGCTGGATTTGGTGTAGGAAACCTTGGGCATTCAGCAGGCCAGCAGTTAAAATCATTTTTTTCCATGTGCTTGTCCAGGCAATCTGCAGAACATCGCCAAGATTCCTCTGCTTCAAGATTTGTGGTGCAGCTCCTCACACCAAATTCCAGCTGCCTTCAAGGATTCTGAGTGAGATTGCTCCATACATCACCGCTGAGCAAAGAGCCACCCTCTGTGCATGAATCTCTGCAAATTTCCATCCCGCAAATGGTTCCAATAAGGCAAATTCTGCAGTGCCATAAATTGCTGTCAGGTGATAGTGCAAGAACATGGGCGAGACTTGAGCACTTCCCCAGGGCCCGTGAAACCCTCAGCATCACTTGTTACAGCCAGGAAGATGTATCTGAATGAAAGGACAGGCATTTTATCAGCTTAGGACAATAAAATCATTTTTGGAAGCAGGATTCATGCTGCCTTATTGGGATGACCTAAATAATGGTTTTTAGGCGTGTTCTCAGGGAGGTCGTGAGTGAAAGTCATGGGGCAGCCAAGGAAACATTTCTTTCTCTAGCCAAAAACAAGGTAGGTCAGCCTAAGTCAAGACTTGCCTTTTCCCAGAGGAAAGATCTGACTTTTAAAGAGAGATTATTATCAAAGAGAGCATTTCCTCATTTTAGCTGGATATAATCACAGCACCTTCATGCCAGGGGTTGCTGCAATTCCTTATCCGGGGGCTGTTTCCTTGCCATCTCTACAGGTTCTGTTGCCAGCAGCAAAGGACAGTGGTTTTCTGGGGGTTACTAGAGATTGTTGATGTTACCTGATCCAGTGGGAAGGTTACAGCTGCTTTGTGTCCCCCTAAAAAATAATCTAATGCTCCTCCCTGCTGCTCTGGCTGCCTCACAAGGGCTCAGCCCTGGGGCTCGTCTCTCCTGCTTTCCACTCACTCTTAGGAAATCAGGAAAAAGCAAGTAAACCCAGAGTGGTTTCGCTGTGAATATGAACACAGAGAAACCAGAGCCCTGGTTCAGCTTCCCTCAGCTGAACCTGCCACGTGAAAAGCAGGGAAAGCCCCAGGGAGTGCTGGGCTCCCCGGCTGTGATGGATGGACGGCATCATGTGTCCCTGCGTGGTCACCCCTCCAGCCTCTGCTTCGTGTGAGGTATCCTAAAGCACCAATATTGTAATTGTTACTTTTTTCCTTGCCTAATCCAGCAATTGGGATTGCTCCCTGCATGGCTGAGTAGGAAAAGGAGTCCCTTATGTGTGTCAATCCTGATGGGTAAATACGAAAATCAGCAAGTAAAAGAACCTGCACCATCTCTGGAGGGGTGACCTTGGATGCAGGTGATTCACCCCTCACCCACGGGCTTATTTTCTGGCCAGCTCTACAGGAAGACACCAAATCTGGGGTTTCCATATGGATTCATTCCTTCCCTGAGCAGGAAAAACTGTGCCAGATGTTTGCTACCAGCGAGCTCCGCTGGGAATTTATAGAGTGAAATAAAAGATCAAAAGCAATTCAAAACACAGACAGGTGATTCCTTTAAGCAGCTGGCCCCAAGCCCTCGCAAAGCCTGGCAGAGGTCAATGTTAAGTGGCCCCTGACCATTTGAAAAGGCCCATAAAGAAGAATATAAAGCCTCTGCTTTTAAGCAGCTTTGTTGGATACAAACGAGGCAGATGAATGTTATTAGGGAAGCACTCTGAGCACGTGAGTGCTGCATCCCACTGACAGAATTACCAGGAAGCCTCCGAACGCACGAGCGTGAAAAACAAAGTTCACTTTCCTGTTGGGATTTAAAAGTTTTAATAAAGAGACAATAAGGGTCAAAAACAATAAAGCAAAAAACCAGCGCTGGGTACCCTTGGCACTCAGCCAAGAGCACACCTGCTATTGGAGGGACACCCTTGATATACCCTTACTATTGCATCAGCAGAATGCATATTCATAAACAATTATGCATATTCATACTAATTTACATTTTCCAGGAACTGTTTTGCATGACTCCTCCTTGGGGCCGCCTTTTTAGAGCATCGAATTCCTTGACTGTGGCTTTAGTCCGTTTTATTCTCTCCTCCAGCTCGGGCTTTGGTCCCTGGTGTTTGCAGACGGTCGTTGCTGATGGTTGGTAAGGCAGTAGCAGAGGGAGGTCCAGCACACGTTCACTGGATGTTATCCAGCTGTCAGGAAAATTCATCCACGAACACCAGAGGTTTATGTCCAAAAAGGAGACAGAGGAGTCCCGTTACTTCATTCCAATAAAGGGAGAGGCCATGGGGCATTCCCCTGGGGTCTCTCAGATTTTTGGAGGACGCAGCCTCCTTTTTATCCTAATTTCCCGACCGCATTTTCCCTCTCTCTTTCCCCATTGGCTGAGGTACTTGAGAGGTAAATTCCCTTCTAATGTATACCCCCTCCATTGCCTTTTTTTAAAAATTCCTATGGAATTGATGGTTCTCCTCATTGTTTCTTTNGGAATTTATGGTTCTCCTCATTGTTTCTTTCATCTTTTGATATTCAATTTCATTTATTAGCAGACCTACAGTTTATTGATAAAGACAAATCTCTCTTTCCATTCATCAATCAGTGGAACCCTTCCCATTGTTTCTTTTATCTCTTAGTGCTAGTTTTTACCTACCAGCAGGCCCACAGCTTATTTGTAAAGACAAGTCCCTCATTCCTTTCACAGCTAAGCGGACAGTTTAATTGCTGTAACTACATCGTCTATTTTACTACTAGTAATAACAGAAATAAAGCTAAAAAACCCTATAACCTTTATAGTAAAGCTACTTTAACATTACACATATAACATCCTTTAACATTTGCGGAAAGGGAGTGTTATAATATGTATTTGTAACGCGAGGCAGCGTGGTTCTGGGTGTGGGGGAAGGCTGCTCTTTGGGGTGCAGCCCCGCTGCCCTGTGCCCTGGGCACACCGCTGCGAACCCCGAACAATTCCTCTGGGCGGTTCTCGCCCGCTGGCTCCCTTGTGCCAGCTCCCTCCGGGGCGTGGCTGTCCCAAAGTCTTTTGTCTCCAAAGAGGATTCTTTGAGCTGTTGGTGTCCCCGCAGGGAGGCAGCAGAGGGGGTCGGGGGGCTGGAGGCAGCGGGGTCCTCTCCCTCTCAGGCCAGTGGGAATTGCTGCGTGTTTTGGGAGGGGAGGATGTGCACTGGAGCGCTCACACTGGGACTGCTGAGAGCAGCCGAGTCACAGACTGGAAACCTCAGAGGAATCTCCCTGGTGGACAGATTCATCCTAAAATTAAAGACACGGGAAGTTTGGCTGCGGATCCACATGGATTTCGCAGCAAATCCTCAGCTTTTACCATGCTCTGCACAGCAGCCAGGCTGACTTCTTTTAGGGGCAGCAGGACTGCAGTCAGGGTCCCCAGCCCTAAAAGAGCTGAGCTGTGCTCTGGGGGTTCCCAAAAAGTCTGGGGCACAGGATATCTTTCTTGGACCACAGCAAAATCAGAGCCAGGGGCCACACAGACATGTCAGCATGGACACCAAGAACACCACCTAAAAGGCACAAGCCATGGCAAATTCCGGGTTTCACACATGACACTGAAACAGGGGTTATCTCATGGCTGATGCCCTGCACTTGGCCAGGGCCAAGCAGTTTGGTTTTGGGGTGGCACCACTCGCAGTTGAAGCTCTGCTTGTCTGTAGCCCCAGAGACAGACGGTTTCCCATAACAAATGTCCTGCCTACATCCAGAAATAGCAAAATCACGGCTCAAGGGCCTGTCAGAGACGCCTGCACACCCTGCACAAGGCAGAGGAAGGGGCAGATGTGTATCAGCATCATGCTTGTGTAGAATTTCCTTTATGGAACCTTTAACCTCCGCGTCCCACATCCTATTACCAGTGAACTCCCTCGCGCTGCTGCGGCTCCTCTGAGGCAAGCAGCACTTTGGCAAGGACATTGACTGATATCCCAGGCACGGCCACAAGGCAAATGCCTTTAGAGCTCTGAAATAGCTGCAGCTGCTCGCGTCAGCCCTGAGGACGTCAGTGCTCTCCAGAATTGCTGCCGGTGTCACCTCGGGCTGTGCCTGCACCTCAGCACCCAGCGCTCTGCAGGAGCCAGGGGCTGAGCGGGGACCTGGCCAGGCAGGGAGCATCCCTGCAGCTCGTCCGTGATTTCCAGACTTGCAGTCAGTAATGATGCTGCAGGATGCCTTAAAAGGGTTCCAAGGAGTCTGGAGCCCGAGTTGCATTTGCTGGATCACACCATTGCTCTGAAGGAGTTTGCTATGAGAAGGCAAAGAGTTTTCCTTGTCTTTTCTTCTCCAAAGTGCGGGGTTGAACAAGCCATTGAAAGTCCCACTTGCCTGTGACCCCTTGATAAAAGCCTGATCTAAAGCTGGCTGAAGAGAGACAGCAATATTTTGAGCCGTTGCAGTCTGGCTTTATCTGGGAGAGTCCCTTTCATGTCCTTCAGCAGCGTGTCTGGAAGTCAGTGCATGTGTTTCCACCACCCACCTGGTCTGAAGGGGACATCCAGGCTCTCTCCTACCCCAAATCTCTGCTAAGTCAGCTGCATCTCATTCACCACTGGCTCCTGGTGCCCAGACAGAGCTCAGACTCTGGCTTCCATCCTTGCATTGTTTTGAATCCTCTCTTGGCTTGGGCATTAGATATAATGAGATCCTGTTTCAAAATCCGAAATCAAGAGATGCCAAGCTGGCATTGTAAAGCAAAAACATCCTGTAAGAAAATTCCCAAAACTGCCTGCTGACATCCACAGATAGATTGTGCAAGCCTCAGAGTGACAGGAAAACACAAGAGAGCTCAGGTAATTTCATTTTTCTTGGATGCATGTAGCCCTAATTAAGAGGATGGATCTTATATATTGGGCAATTTCATTCCTCAGCTCATCAAGGGACTTCTTTCAGCAGTCAAACATAGCTTAATTTTTTGGAGATGCTGAAAGAAGTAAAATAGAAGGGATTTCCTCCCCTTGTGTCTCCGTGTGAGGTCCTGAGCAGCACGGTTCAGTATTCCAGCTGAATTCCTTCTGAATTGTTCAGCAGGCTGGGACAGACACATGGAGAGTTTCCACCTTTTATCTCAGCGCAGAACTTTCCATCTGAATAGCGTGTCTTTAATGGGAGGCTTGTTGCCCTCCACTGAGCCACTCGTTTTTCAGAATGGCAGTAACTTGCATTTTGCCACAGATGTTGCCTATTACAGCTTTTCCCAATGCTGACATAAAGGGGAACCTGCAGCTTCTCCTGGTGCTTGGCCTTCCCTGCCATGTTCTGCTCTCTGGACCCCCTGGGCAGGGCAGAGAGAGCAGAACAGAGAAGGATGAGCACGTGTGGGACAAGGAGGGCAGGGGAAATGGGGACATCTCTTACAAAGTCAGTGGTTCGATTGCTGCTCGGAGACTTCAGCATCTGGAGCCCCTACTCGAGCAGCAACACAATCTGGACGTTGTTAGCTGAGCACAAAGCAAAAACCCCTAAACACCCTGTTAGCACCAGGCAGAGATTAAGAGCAGCACTCAGAGCAGGCTGTGTTTCAGACCTGGTTCTGTCCTGACTTGGAGCTGAATGTGACTGCACGGCACAATCAAAGCTCTGACTCTCATGGGAGCACCCCTCAGCTTGGCAGGGCACAGCTGCCTTTGCCATTCCCCTTGTGAATTTTATATGCTGGAAAATGTTTATTGCGGTTTTGGTTCAATGTTCTTGTTAAACTTTATGTACTATATAACTATGTTATATAGTGTTATGTTTATGTTATATGAAGACAAATATTTTTATATATCTACATAGTTATATTTGTTTACATACCCATAAACTTAAATCTCCAGCTTGTTTCTTGTTTGTTTATGCCCCTCTAGCCTGTCCCTCAAAAAGCAATGGAGCAGTATCATAGAATCACAGAATGAGTTGGGTTGGAAGAGACTTCAGAACGCATCCCATCCCACACCCTGCCGTGGGCAGGGACACCTTCCCCTGTCCCAGGCTGCTCCAAGCCCCGTCCATCCCGGCCTTGGACACTTCCAGGGACCCAGGGGCAGCCACAGCTTCTCTGGGCACCCTGTGCCAGGGCCTCGCCACCCTCACAGGGAAGAATTTCTTCCTAATACCCAATCTAATAATCAAATTTCTCTGCTTGGTATTTTACAGCTCTTCCTAATACCAGCTACTTAATACCTGCAGAGCGGCTCCAGGGCTTGCCAGAGTTTGAGCTCACATTTACACTCATGTTTTGCACCACTTGGCAACTTTTTTTTGCTTCTTCAGGGTTCATTTATCTGAGTTTTGCAGTGCCCAGCAATGCTGGACATGTTCCAATGTAAATTATTTCTACAGAACCAGCAGTTGCGTATCTTGCCCAGCCTGAATCCTGGCAACCTCAGGCCTCTGTGACTTGTATTTAATTATTAGGAGTAGGAGAACAACCTAAAAGTACCTGAGTGCACTGGTCCCATGGGCTGTCTTCAGCACATCTCCATAGAATGGGATAAACATTTGCAGTTGATTTGGCACGAGTTCCAGGTCCCCTTCGACTTTACCTGTCTTTCAAAGTCATCAACCTGTTCTTGAGTGTAACCAGCCCTAAGAAATCACTTTTTTCTGCCTAGTCTTCTCAAAGTAGGTGTGTTATTTCACATCCATGTTTTCCGCATTCTGAGAGTGTTACTGGGAGGAAGTGAATTGCTGGGTATTCAAATACTTTTTCACAATATCTCTCTGTCTTCTCTTTAAAGTCTTGAATTTGGGGTTTTTTTCCAACTCACATCCAGCAAGCTCTTTGGCAAGAGAAAGCTCAGATGAGGCTTGGTTCCTTAATTACATTATTGGCAGGCTGTGGCATTCCTTTGTTACTTTCTTGATCTAATTCCCCCAAAGAGCTGCATAAAGGAGAATGGTGGATTAATTTAATCATAGCTTCTTGTGTGGTTAAATACCAGCTCCTGTATTGTCCTCCCATACCTTTGGGTGCTCTGAACTTCATCTCTTCCACCCAGGGTGAAAGGCTCTTCCTCTGGACATTTTTTCCCTGCAGACTTTATTCAAAGGAGTGATGCAGACTACAGTCCATGTGTTGGGGATTCAGTAGCTGGAGTAGGGGATTCAAAGCCTTTCTTATTCCATCAGCTCCTTCAGGGACAAAATGACAAGGCTGGTTAAGCTGATGGCTAAGTGACCCCTCCCACAGCTCCCTGGCACGGGAAGGGTCCTTGTTAGAAGGATTCCAAAATGTCAAAACCCAGCGTTGGAGAAATGAGTCTGCTGGAGGTTTTTGGGGTGCTGAGCCCCATATCCATGTTCTGCTGAGCTCATGTGCCTGTGTGGAGAGAAAATCCTTCTCGTGACACGGTAATGGAGACAAATGAGGTACGGCCTCTTTCATCTGGGGCTTCGTGTCTGCAGAGCTGGCAGTTATTACAAACTTTCTGTCTCAATTAACTCAACACTTCTGCCAGAGAAGCCCTGGACATGCTGTTTGCAGCAGGGCAGATTTACTTTTCTGTGCAGACTCAAGCAGCTGTTTCAGACTGTGGCTGAAAAGTTATGGCATTTACAGCTGAGCTTTTCCAGACTCTGCTCTGAAACGGAGCCGCGGAAATGTGACCTGTGTCTCTCCATCCCTGGATCCGTGTCCCTCAGATGGGACGCCTGTCTTTGTCTCAAGGGAGATGAAATCCCACTTCCCTTTTGGAAAAGCCCCATCTAGTTCCATCTAGGTTCCCATTCCCCAGGCTCTGTCCTTCGGGAGCTTGTTGCCAGCCATAAATCTGCGGCAGCCTTTGCAAGTCAAAGCAACATTTAATTTGGGCATAGGGTGAGTAACAGTTAGCACCCTCTGCAGAGCTATTGATTGGACAATTACCAGCTGGATCGCTGGGTAGTCCTGCTTCTAGAAACTTCAAATCAACTCCCTTCCTCTTTCAAACATCTTCACAATTCCTCAAGCAGAGGACCCTTCATTCTCCGTAGTCAGCTCTGTGTCAATGTTGAAAAATCAAGCTGCAAAGGGCTGGAGTAAGTTCTTCCCAGCTAATTTCTTAGGATTCTTAGCTGACCTGCCTCAAAGAGAGATTTTCTTTGAAGCTTTAGTCTGGAATTCCCACAGAGGAAGTTTTTCACACCTAAACTGGATTTAAACACCTCAACAATCAGCTTATATACAATAATTGTGAATTACTACAAAGCAACACCTCACTCAAAGTATCAAGGAAAACAGCTCTAAACATTATTTGAATGAATAGAAGGGATCTTAAATTAAGGGAGAATGAAGACTAATAAACCAGCAGTCTATGCTATAGGAAGGCAGCATTATATCCAGGAGAAAACACTGGAATTTAGGTCAGAAATTCCATAACTTACACACAGGTCACACATGACCTGGCACAGCAGCCCAGCTGCTACAGCTTTCCTCTCTCTCTGAGGAAGAAAACGTGCTGCTCTCCCCCCTCCACACCGATTTAGATTTATAACTGTGCGTAACACGGTCTGATCCTGATTTCTTTGTAAGTAATTGTTTGCTGAGAGATCAGAAGAGATAATAACTGAGAATAAAGCAACTCCCTTCACGTGAATAATTGCACCATCAGCCCGTTAGTGAGAGTCACAGCCAGAAACTTCCAGGCTGCTGCTGGGACCAATGCAAAGTCTCAGGAATGCATAAGCAAACGCATTAGACACAATGCATCTACTGGAGCAGCGATTCATTCAACAGAGCAGCTCCTGGAAACATGGAAAAACATGTTCAGCGCAGGAATAACTCATGGCTGTTCCCCCAAAAGGGAGCAGTTATTGTAAATCGGCACTACTTACAGAGTGACCACCTAAAAAACAGATACTTTGGGTGGAAATACTAATTCTTCATAAATATATTTTTGACAGGTATATCGCAAACTCAAATGACAATACATTTCATCAGTTTCCAGATTTTCAGAGAAGGAAAATCAAAATTCTACCGGCTTGCCTGGAATGGGGATTCCGAATCGAAAGGCTGAGGTTGTGCCCGCCAGTGTCCCCCAGGGGTATTTCAGCCTGTTTCACCTTCCTCTCATTCCGTACATTCTTCCTCATTCTATCCCTCCTTCCTCTCATTCTGAAGGGCTTTATATTCCCACATTCAGTGCAGAATGGGTGTAGAGAATAATTCCTGGTTTCTCTGACACATAAGCAGCATATTTCTGACAGAGGGCTTTGTAACCGAGTTCCTTCCAAATCACAGCTTTGGGGCCACCATGAAAAGAGGGACTTGCTGACCTGAGGTGGGAGAGAGCCTTGGTGCAAGCCCAGAATCCGAGGGGTTACTGGCAAAGCCATGGAGACCTGGAAAGGGCCCCAGGAGCCTCACGGAGCCGTGGATCCACAAGGAATCTTGGCCTTAGCCCTGCATATCTCGGGACGTGAGTAATGTCTCCGCCACTGCTGCTGCTCTGGTCTAACAAATGCCAGGCTGACTGGCTGGATCGTTCCCCTTCCCACCACGGGATTGATCCAGCTGCCTCTGGAGCCAGCTGGAGCCTGTCCATGGAGCGGAGAGGGGCCGGACCCGCCCCACTGCCGCCGCTGTTTGTCCTTGCCCCACTCCCTCCCGGGCACTGGGAGCCCGAGGCCGGGACTCGAGGGCAAACCCTGGAATCCACAGCTATTCCTCGGAGGGGATGGAACTCCTATTTAAGGAAAGAAGCAAAGCTCAGAGGAGGTTTTACGACGAGGTCTGGAATGAGGCAAGGGAAAATAACGTGAGCGATTCGAATCCCAGCAGGGTTTGATGTTCCGAAAGGGTGGCACTGCCAAGGCCACCCCAAAATGTGTCCCTGGGAAGAGGTTTCATCTGCTGGCATCACAAGGATCAGCGTAACTGCGGGGAGGGCTCATTGCAGAGCCAGATTTTACCGTTCCAGCTACTGTAAAAAATGAACACAACCATGAACCCCACTGCCAAGGCCACCCCAAAATGTGGCACTGCCAAGGCCACCCCAAAATGTGTCCCTGGGAAGAGGTTTCATCTGCTGGCATCACAAGGATCAGCGTAACTGGGGGGAGGGCTCATTGCAGAGCCAGATTTTACCGTTCCAGCTACTGTAAAAAATGAACACAACCATGAACCCCACTGCCAAGGCCACCCCAAAATGTGTCCCTGGGAAGAGGTTTCATCTGCTGGCATCACAAGGATCAGCGTAACTCTGGGGAGGGCTCATTGCAGAGCCAGATTTTACCATTCCAGCTACTGTAAAACATGAACACAACCATGATCCCCACCCTGAAGCACAGCTAACACTTGGAATTGCAGTTATCCCGCCTTCCTCAGGCTGCAAGCCCTGACCCTTGGTGGGGTCGTGGACTGGTGGAAAGGGTGCAGTGGAAGGCTGGGAAAGGGGTGATGGTTGACAGCAGAGCAGTGCTGACAGCAGCTGAGCGGTTCCAAGGGGCAGGGATGAGCAGGGGTTGTGTTTGCAGCCTCTCAGGGCTCCTGTGGGTCAGGGCACTCTGGAATGGAACACAATCCCACCCCGTGCCAGCCCGGCCAGGGAATAAGGGTTTACAAAGGACGAGTGAAATTCTGGGTCTGGAAAAACCAACCTTCATCAGAGGGCTCTGCATCAATCTGTCTGTGCTTGGCCTCCCTCTCTGTACATGGGGAGTATTTTGGGATGGATTCTCACTTCTGACTGGCTGCCCCTGCTGTTTGGGTGTATGTTGCAGAAAACAACAGAGCGAAGCAAAACCCCGACCCTATAAAGTAGGAATGTGGGGAATGTGAAGTCAGAAAACTGACAACAGGCAGAGAAGAACCTGAAACTGTTTCTAATGCGTTTTTTTTCAAGGTATGTCCCTCCTGCTTTGAATTTCACCACTTAATGGCAGCTTATCCCCTCAGCTGGGATAAGCTGCTCTGGGGCCATTGTATTTTGGGATGAAATCCTGTTCCCATTTCAAGTGAAATTGCTCTTCGTTCTCACAGCCCAGGGATTGCAGGATCTGTGCTGAAATCTGTGGCTTTCACACTCTGCAGGGGGGAAAATATTGGCTTCAGACACAGTTTTCATTGAGGATTTTATGGAAGGAAACATTCCAGTTGTTCAAAGGCAGCATTAAAAAAAAAATGCTGATTCTGCAAGGTTTTTAATTCGGAGCCAAATTTAAGGTAGTAGTTACCCTTTCCCCATGTCAGAATCAGAAATATGAAAAATAGATTGCTGTCAAAAGATTTTTTATTAAAACCTGAGAAGTGAGATCAGGTGGTTAAGGAGCTCTGGAAGACAGAAATCCTTAAGGAGCATGTCTGGTTGCTTTTGTCTGAATGGGAAAGTTGCTTTGTTTGAGCCTTTTAAGTGTTTGCTGATAGAGGTGAAGCAAAGCCCCACCTCTGAGGATGAAAATGGAACTGGGCTCCATCTCAGGGCACTGGAGACACCAAGTGCTTTTTGTTGTGCAGGAGCTGACCCCTAGGGATTCAAAAGTCAGATACTTGACTTCAAAGAACAAGCATAAACACGACTGGGTTTTGGTTGGGTTTTGTTGGGGGTTTTTTGTTTGGTTGGTTTTTTTTGTTTGTTGTTTGTTTGGGTTTTATTACGGAAAATATAAAAAAACCCCAAATATAAAGATACAGATTCATGTGGCTTTCTTGGTAGGGTGACATGGGAGTCACTCTGTTGATGCTCTGCACAAACCTCTGATGGGCCATTCCTGTCAGTACCAACATTCCCAGGGAGCTGCTTCAAAACACGGGAGGAGTGAGAGAAAATATCTTCCCTGCCTCCACAGGGTGCTATGATCAACTCCAAGACTTTGCCTCCTGTGCTCTGTCCTTTTCCCAACAATTTGCTTTTTCCTTCTGCTGCTTGGTCACTCTTTCTCCTCTCTCTTGGAGAAAAGCAGTTTTCTTATTTTTATTTTCACAGCTCCTGGGATGCTCAAATTGCTGATGCATCAGGATGGAGGAGGATCTGCCAGCTGGGAGAACTTTGAAGGCAGGAGTTCCTTGGGTGCTGGTTCTGCAAAGACACATCAGTGGCATGGAGCAGTTGGAAATGCACCAAACTTACCCAGGCAGAGGACAAACGTTTGGAGGATGCCTCTTTTCAAGACTGATCCAATGTTCATTCCTCTTGGATTACAGGTTAAAATATCTCTTGAGGAAAAAAAATCAGTTGTTCTGATTTTCCCTAGGATTTTTGGTGTAGGAGTATAGTAGGAGTATAATTATCTTAAATCAGACATAGACCACGAAGGAAACAGATGCTTATTTCTTTTTGAGATTAGAAAACCTTGCAGACTGCCCAATAGGAAACAGAGTAGAAAGAAGGCAATATATCTCATAAGCATCAGGCAAATTACAACACTGCTCAGGAAATAAGTAGATTTTATGACTGATAGAGAAAAAAATGCCTTTTTTTTTTTTTTTTAAATGCAGGCTGTAGCAAGATTTCATTCCTTTTGAAGTAATCAGCCTCTCTAGCAATTGTGTTTTGGCCAGCTGCACCTCCTAGATCTGCCTGATGGTTTGAAAGAGGAGAAAAAAGAGTATTTCCTGAAAAAAGAGCGAGCACACCTATAGCACAACGCCAGCAGCTTTCCTTGAACTGCCGTTGGGGGGTTTCTGAGTTTAGGATTTTTCAGGAGCTGCTGCTCATCACTTGCATGGAGCCTCAAAGCCCACGTACCTGTGAGGAGCTGGGGCTGCTCCCCAGGCTGGATCAGCCCCAAAAGCAGCATTTTTGCTGTCAGAGTTGACTGTCTGCCATCAGAGCAGCTCAGGAGAGGTGGGAGCCTTAAAGCATCCTCTGGCCTCTGCCGAGGAGAGATTTTCCAGTTCATT
Source organism: Callaeas wilsoni (assembly GCA_013398955.1). Taxonomy (NCBI): domain Eukaryota; kingdom Metazoa; phylum Chordata; class Aves; order Passeriformes; family Callaeidae; genus Callaeas; species Callaeas wilsoni. Next base: position 26,270 of record VWPU01012728.1, read on the forward strand.
AAAGCCCTGATACATTAATGGGCTGTGCGTGATTTCAGGGACTGGTGTGCAGGGCTCCTGCAGTTCGTGCCTGGAGCTTGTTAGTGTAATTTTCTAAAGATTAGCAGGCATTGATTCCACTGGGAAGCCTTGGGGAAATGCCCTTAATCTCCCCTGACTGCAGGGTCCCCGCTGGGCTCCCACTGCTGCCGGGGATGTGACTCTGAGGGAAAGTTTTTCCCTTTATGAAACTGCTCCAGTTGCAATCGAGAACCATTAGCTAATGGCAGCTTCATGGAGGCAGACACTTCATTTTCACGTCCCCCAGGTTGTCTGAGCCCCGGAGGGCTCCCACAAATAGAGATACTGACTCAATCCCAGCTTCGGTTTCACCACTGTAGCTCCTATTAGCCTCAACAAGCTCGGACAGGGATGCTTCAGGTGGAATTTTACCTGCTAGAAGGACACTGTATATATTTTAACATAGGAGAGTGGCGTATATGTGGGAGTTATTACACACTGGAGAAAGAAAACTAACCAGAATAATTCAATTTCCTAGACAAAAGGTGGAAAGTACTAAAATTAAGTAGTAAGTAATTCAATTTTCTGGTTACAAAACAGAACATTCTTGGTAGAATTAATGAATGAATGCCGAGTTTCTGGGCCAGTGTTTACAAATCAAATCTCACAGTACACAGGTGGCAAGGGACAATAAAAAGTCTAATTCTAAATTAGGGCCACCAAAGGAGGAGCTTGGAAGCTGGTTTATATTTTGAATAACTTTTTGCCTATTGTGTGTGAGCCAGGGAGCTGGGGATGTGAACACTGCTTTCAGTATCTTGTTCCAAATGCAGAATGACCTCCAGCGATTTTCAGTTTTACATTGTGTAAAGACAAGCAGAGCCTTACCCCAGGGAAAGCATTATCAGCCCTACTCGCCCAAACAGGGAAACAGTGAAACTTAGAAAGAGAAAAGCAAAGTGCCTAAAGATAGACAAATTGTCTGGATAGTCCAGACATTGTTTTCTTATCTCTGGCTAAGCTGGGGAAGTAGATTTGTTGGTCTTGACAGGAAAGCCCTTTGTACATTGTGGGAGCAGGAGACCCCGGGGGACGAGAACAATAGGCTTCCTTTGACACCGGGATTGATTACCTTCAGGAAGTGCATGTGGATTGCTCAGTGATTGAATTCCAGTATTGCTTTTTCAGGATCGTCTAATTATATTACAGACTCTATCCTGGTCCTTTAAATGGCCACAATCTCTTTTGCCACAGTAATGAAATAAGCACGTTAAAATAATGGTATTTTTGTAACGGGCTTTGCAGCCGGCGCTGGAGCATTTTCTGCTCTGACAGTGAAGGGAACTACAGGGATGCCTTGCAACATCCATGCAGGCAGGTGCTGTGGACCTGTCCCTCCAGTTCCACGCTGGCAGGAGTCCGTGGGAGCAGAGAGCTCCGTGCTGTTCCTCGCCATTCCCAACCGGCAGCGAAATGGTTTCTGAGAGATAAGAAGGAAGAAACTACAGGGCAGTGCTGGGTTCCTGCTGCATCAGCAGCTGCTCTGGATTTGGGGACACTGTGTGCTTTCAGAGTTAGAGGAGACATCGCTGGTATCGAGCCTTTGGTCCTGAGGTCAGATGCAGCAGCTCACAGGGAGCCAGGTGCTCCTTCAGCCGCTTCACAAACAGTCCAGACTTTCTGAATCTGCCAGCAAAGCACCAGGCTCACTGCTCCCCTCACAACCCAGCATCCTGCAGACTCCAGGCTTCTTTCTTAAGCAAGCTGGTTTAGGAAAGTTTGCCTTTTCCCTTTTCCTCACAAATATTATTTTCAGGGAGATGCCCCACAGCTGTGGCATTCATGGAAGACCTTGAATTGCCCAAGGACTGCCCTCAACTTGCATCTTGCACAAAGAGACCCTTGTGAAGAACAAAGGAGATTCATGGCTGTTTGCTTACAAACTTTTCAAAGCACAACTGTCATTTATGGGAGATTTCCCTTTCCTGTCACCAGAGCTAGAGCTGGAGGAAAGCTCCGTGTTGCTTGCTGTGGTTATGTGCACACAGCCCTTGGATGCTGAGCCACCAAGGACATTTCCTTGCACAGATGTTGGGGATTTTTTCGTGCTGCAAATGATGAATTCCAGAGATCACAAAAGCTAGAAAACTGTCAGCCAAGAGCTCGTGGTTCAGGGGAAGGAAAGGCAGCTGCTGGGAGCACCTCTCCCTGTGGGGCCCGTGCCGTGACCTCCACCTCTGGCAGGGAATCAGTGAGGAAGAACGGTATGTCAGAGCAGGAGGGAGCTCCCACATGGAGGTCAGTGACAGCAGAGATGGCAGAGATGTTTGGGAATGAGCAGTGCTCCCAGAGAGTTAAAAGTTTGTGAATAAAGGCCATGGGAGTGGTTTACAAAAGATGCTTTACTAAAAAGAGAGCTCGAATTGGCAGAAATTACTCCCTGCCATTGCTACCTTGATATTTCACTATCCAACTAAATCAATTTTTTTCTGATTTGCACAAAAATAGTTTGTGACTTTTACAGCCCAGTTCTGTGACAGCGGAAACAGACCCACGAGTAAATCATTCCTCCTTTCCAACTGACCTTTTGCTACCGGGGATTAAAATCTCCACTTTATTTACAAACATCAGCTCACCGAATGAGCCCTTGAGGGCTGCAACTGTTGATCGATGCTAAGGTCATCTGAAACATCAAAGCAAAGGCTGTTTATGAGCAAGGATGGGAAAAGCATGGCAAGTTGCCTCTCTTCCTTCCTAGCCATGTGCAGCAGCCATGGCTCCATCCGTTGTGAGAGTATTTTAGAAGCACAGGCTGCAGCTTTTATGGACTGAAGATGAAGTACCCAGTGCGGTCTGGATGGCAGCAAACACAAATCTCCTGATTCCTCAGAGCTTCAAGTGCCACTGAGTCCTGTGCAGGATAAATGTGGCAGTGCAGATGCAGGAGAGGAGGAGGAGGAGGAGGAGGAGGTTGCACCTGGGGTTGGAAGCATCAGGCTGGGATCGATGTCGAAGGCTCTGTGTCACCCACTGGGCTGTCCCACCCCAGCAATTAAAGTCACTTCCATAAGCAGTCAAAATGGCTTTATCAGGATCATCAAAATTATATAAAATCCCTGCTCATTCCTAAGTTTATGTGAGCAGGGAGATCCCTTTATCCCCTCAGCCCTAGGACCTAAATCAGCGATGTCCCCTTGACATTCGTTCCCTCAGCTTTTCCAAGCTGCAGATCCCACAAATAACACCAGGCAGGATTCTTCCCCCATCAGGTTAGATTTCTTTCAGTCCTATTTCAATCAAAGAGTGGCTTGTGGCTTTTCATTTAATTTTGCTTTTTCTTCTTTTATTTTTCTTCCTGGCAGATTGAGAAGATTAAAAGGAGTAATTAATTTTTCAGATAAAGTATTTCTCTGAACTTCCCTGGTCAAGGATTGGTATGTTTGCAATAGATTTCAGGTTCACAAAAGCAACTGCTCTCTATTTTTCTTGAAAAAAAACCAAATTAAACACACAGATAAAATGTATCAGTAGCTTAGAATCTTGTCAGAAATCATAAATAACATGCAGTTTATTCCAAGGAAACATATTTTGGAAAATACTTTCACCTTTCAAAAAGGCTACAGGGCGGTGCAAAAGGAGAGGAAGACTGGGCACGGTTTCTTCTTGTTTCCACTCCTTTCATTATATTTTACCTTGACATTTCTAATTTACCAGATAAACGATGTGCACCAAAATGGGAATATTTCCATTGACGAGGGAGGATGTGCACCATCCAGAAGAATACTTGGGAGGCTTGTTCCTTCTGTGTTTGGCTACTGAGCTCAGAGGGCTATCTTCCACGGTGCGTGACACTCAGGTACAGCTCCCAGGACATATTGGGCTAAATACAGCCACCCGAAAAAGGCATTTCTATTAAAAAGTACCAATGTATCAATTTCCCCAGGCATGACAGCCTTTCAGCTTTGTTTGGCAGTTGAGGAGAAGTGAGAACACTGCATTTCTGTTTTTAACTTAGAGAAGGGAGCTGAGCCTGGAGCTGGTTCAGAGTCTTCACCTCTGTCAAAAGCTGTTCTTGTGGTAAAGCTGCTTCCTGGAACCTGGGGTAGATGTCAGATCCCCAAAACGGACCTTCTCCAGTTACTGCTGGGAAAAGCAGACTGTTTTCTTTGCAAGCACGAGTCCCACATACTTTCAGCCCTTGGTAACCTTTTCCCTCAGATCCTTGCACTTTCCTACACCTCAGGTTCTTGGGTGCACGCCTTCCTTTGAATGTGGGCTGAGAAAGAGCAAATGAGCCTGGAACCTCATGGAGCCAAAGAGGGGATACTCAGACACACCATTTCATAGAAATTCCTCAAAAACTCTTGGCTTATCTTTCAAACTAATGTCCTACCTCAGGTCCTTTTGCCACCATCACACGCCCAAACACCAAAGGGCCTCCACCTCTCCACCCGAACACTGGAGGCTTTTTTTCACTTTTCTAAAGCCATCTTCCAAAAAACCCCAAATTACAAGCCCAGAACACTTCAGTGAAGGTCACTGGTAAGGGTATAAAAGCAGAGGATTTTGGCTGCACCAGGCTTTAAGCACTCTAAATGAGTAAGTCCCATTGAAGGAGGCCTCATATACTTAAACTTCCAGATGGGCTGTAGGGTTTTGCTGGTTTGGGATCTTGGACCACAAAGCACACAAAGGAGATCTGTCAGGCTTCAGATGAACCACAAGGGCAAATTTAATCTGCTTAGAAATGTGCAGCTGACTTGATACAGATTTTCTGGTGCACAGATCAAAGCCAGCGCTGCACACTGGGCTGGCCTGAGTCCCCATGTGTGAAATAGATGGAGAAAAATGAGCAAAAGTAAGGAAACTGTGAATGGGGCTTCAATATATGATAGAGCCCTTACATTTGGTAGAGACCCTGCCTGTTGGCTGGGAGCAAGGAGAGGGCAATGCAGGAATTTTGTTGCTGCCCTGTGACTGCTTCGGACAAACACCCAAAACTGCTCCAACTACTGGCCTGAGTAGTTTGCTGCCAAGTTCTTTCACCTCCTTGGAGAAAATTCACTCTTTTAGCCTTCTGGGAGAAATGGTTAGGCAGAAATGATTCCAGACTGGAGAGGATGGGATGGCTTTTACATGCACAGCATTGATATGGCATTTACAGCACAGAACAATTCAAAGGGCTTGGGGTTTAAGTTGTGTGGCTCCCTGAGGTTGCTGTTGAAATTAAAAATGAAAAATAAAGCTGCTTTTTGAGGGTTGGGATGATGTGTTGGGAGTGTCTCTGCTGCGCTCCTGGCACAGAGGGGTCCCAGCCAGAGCTCTCCATGTACCCCTGGCTGACATGGCCTGACCTGTGGGATGCTTCCAGCAGCCTCCCTCCTTGTTCCAGAGGGGACAGGGGAAACTTCGTGCCTTTCTGGGCCACTTGATCTAAGGAACAAAATGACAGAGTTTGTGGGAGAATTTAAGTGGCAAAATAGAAATGTTCGCAGAGCAAGGATGTGAAGATTCGTTGTTTCTGTGAGCTGCCATAAACCAGGACTCTGCGGCCTTCCCCAGACAGGACCGTGACAGCAATCAATAACTAGAAAAATGAAGCCAATTGTTGGCAGCAGGATTTAATATCTCCTTGATATGGTGCTTTATTTTATTTCTGTGCCTGGCTGTCATCTGCTGGGACAAGATCTGGGAGGAGTGAAACAAAATCCAATTTTCGTTGTACTTCCAGAGAATGTGCAAGTTTGTTTTGCACCGTGAGATGAGATTGTGCAGCCCACAGAAGAACTGCTCAGTCCTCTCTTTGTCCCCCATCCCCAGATTCCTAAATTCCTATAAAAGGTTAAATATGGCTCTGCTTTGACCTGGAAAACAAGATATGTCTAACGGATTTTTAAGGATTAACTTTTCCAAGGTGCGTTATTTAACTCATTACTCCAGTGCTCAGCTGAACTGTCAGATTTGGGCTCTGTTGTGACACTTGGGATAATCTCCAATTAGACACAGCAGATTCTGCTGGGAAGGCAGACAGAAATGAGGCAGCGCCCAGCACTGAGGCTGAGTGGGCAGACTGAGCAAAACACGTGCTTGGGGTCCCTGGCCCTGTGCAGGGACAGTCAGGGCTGTGCTGGGACAGAGATTTGTGAGGTAGGCCAGCAGTGAAGTGGAGGAGTCAAAGCCTTGGCACACTTGCCCTGCAAAGCCAGGAGATGACCAGTTTTGGCTGTTTATTCTCAGATTTCAGAACTTTATGCTACAGGTCTGTGGGTTTTTTGCTGTAATTTTGCATTCAGCCCTCACATGAAATGTCACGTCAGGAAAAAGTACCAGATGACTTCCTTAGAGCGCTGGGCAACCCCAGCTCTCCTCCCTGCAGCACGCTGAGAGCTCTTCTTGTGGCACAAGTGAGACACAGAACAGGAAACCAAACACTTATACAACATCTGCTATTGGAAGTACAGGACTTATTCCTCTGACTAGCTTTAAACGTGAGTTTTAACTCTAAAACAAGTATTATTTCCTAGTCTTGAGCAAGTGCTGCAACAATATTAATCAATGCCACTAGTCCTAATTGTGTTGACAACAGCTTCACCTGGAATTCAGAAAGGGGATAAACATGTATTTTAATGTTTTGTTTACAAACTCTCCCTCTCTCCCTCCAGGAAAATGTATGTTTAGTAAATACCTCTGATGACAGGAGCACATTTTATTGTTTGAGTTAAATGAACGTCATAGACTTAATTATTTACACATTTCCCTAGCAGGAAATGGGAAGCCATTAGAACTACTGCACTAAAACACCCCTCAGCTACTCCTTCTTTGCAGATGATTCCAATTTGGCTCATCTGCATTTCCCTGTGAGCGGTTTCAGCAGAGCTGCTTGAGGAGCAGCACAGGATGAACTTCAGCACAGAGAAGTGACATTCGCAGGTCCCCTGTCCTGCCATGTGTGCCCACACTGGAGCAAGAGCTCTGCACCCTGCCCATCCTCACCCTCCCCTTCCAGCAAGGCCAGAGCCCTTTGGCCAGCTGGGTCAGCTGTCCTGGCTGTGCCCCTGCCCAGCTCCCCGTGTCCTGGGGCCTCGGAGAGGCTGCCCTGGAGCAGAGACTGGACAGAGGGAAAGGATCAAGGGCAGGGATTTATGGAAAGGCCTTCCCAGGGTGCACCTTGGGCAGTGCAGGAGTCTCGCAGAGACTGCACCCAGGATGGACACAGCCACACGTTTTTGGGTTTTTGGGACAGATATAAGTTCTGTCCATTTGCCTATCAGAGGTTAATTGTGCAATTCCAGCTTCAGGCAGTGCAGTCCCATTCTCTCAGTTTGCTCCCCGCAACTCACTTTTGTTTCCATTTCCCTGAGACAGTGAGGCGACCACGATCCTCAGGCCTGGAGAGGAATTGCTGTGTCTGACCAAAATGGGAAAAGCAGTAGCCAACACTCTGCATGGAGCTCAGAGTTACACACTAAAGAATTGCAGGATTACAAACATATGAAAATATAAAAGCTAAAATCCTAAGGCACCAGTCCCACCTGCCTCCTCACTGCTGGGGTGGCCTGAGGAGCAGAAGAGGCCTTGGCTCTAAGCAAGCCCTGCTCAGGAGAAACCAAAACATCCCTGAGTTATCAACAGCTTCCAGCACGAATCCAAACCACAGCCAGATGCCACATGAAGGAAACGAGCTCTGTCCCAGCCCAAACCAGCACACCTTCACTCCCTGACTCACCCTGTACCATCCTGCTGGCTCCAGGAGGAAAACCACACCTGTGTCTGGACAGACCTGCGCAATTTCAGCCCTCTGGTGTCACCTGTCACCTACAGCTCAAAAATAACCCCCATCCTTTCCCTTTGCAGTATTGAGTCCATAAGCAGAACAAGCAAAGAGATAGAGAAGGCTCAAAGAGTGTGAGCCGACAGAAAGGGTTTCACTTTGCTCAGGTTCCCAGCAGTCTGCTCCGAGGATAATGAGGAAGACATACTGCTCATTTCAGTCCAGGGCCACCTTGAAATGAGCTGAGCCATTTAATTAATGAATATATTTAAAACAAGGAATAGAGGGATAAAAATCACCGGGAGGTGCAATTATTTTGACAGATGCTGCAAGTAAGGTCCTGTAATTCCTCACGGAAGGGTTGTGCTGAGCTAATTGTAATGCATTGATTCCACGAACAGGCTCCTCTGGGGGACTCTTTTGCTTGGGGTGGAGTTGGTCCTTCACTGGGGCTTCATTCAGGGCCTTCTGAGACCTCATCAAAAGCTGAAAGTTGTTGCTTTATAATATCACATCCAAAACGGGGTAAGAGCAGCCACTGCCGTTTGGATTAGCGAGCTGAGACAGGATCCTGGCACCCTGGCCTTGAGCTCCTGGTTGTGGTGCTGTTGAAGATGAGAAAGGCACATCCAGACAGGCACAAACATGGCCTAAATCATCCCAGAGATACCTTTAGGATGCCATGGTCTGACAAATGGCCCAGGGCAAGGGCTTGTGAACCTTTTAGTCAAAGGTGGTCACTGACATTCTTTAACTCTGCCCCTGCAGACTGAGAACAGCACATCTGGAGAGCCAAACTCCTCCTCGAAACACTTATCTGTGATTTATGTCACCTCTAGCTTTTAATCCTCCTCATAAGTCAAAGCACAGAGTTTTCGGTTTTTTTCAGAGTGCCCTAGGTAGTCACACAAAGCTCAGAATAAACCCTTAGGCTCCCTGAATCCCAGCTGCTCTGAAATCCTTGCTTTAAACTCAAAGCCAGCCTTGCTTCATGCAAGTGTAAATCTCAAAGTTGTGGAGTCTTAGAAGTCAGGGCTCAAACTTTCTTAAACAATTTGCCATTTGAGGATGAATCTGGAGAGAAGTGCTCATTTAGAGTGAGGTCTGATTTTGTTTGGAAATTAAATCTATTTACACAAGCTCTTTGCAGCTTAACAGCTGCGGGTAAATCTCCTGTAACCCCATGTGGCATTATCAGTTCTGTTTGAGAAGGTACTGAAAGCTGAAAACTCACATTTTCTAATTTCAGAGACTTGTTTGCTTTCTTATTTGATAGCATCCTATCTCTTCTGATGCTCCATTTCTTCCATTTCCAGTGACGAATGATTCTTCCATTACTCCAGGACTATCAAATATTGCAAAAGATGAATTACACGGAAATAGATGTTTGGTACTTTGTTAATGCTACTCAGCAGTAACAATCCAAAAAGCATTATAAAGACTCTAAAAGCCACTCAGAAAAAGAGATAACATTAATTTAATTTATTTTAGTGATGCTGTTAGTGTCATCCTCAAATGTCACCCAGCATTTTCCCTTCTTTTAAAGGCAATTGAGGACCTGACTGCAATTCTGGTACCCATTCTGCCACAACTGTTGATTTAACTTGAAAGTGTGAATGTTTTTATGGTGCAGAAAATGTCACAATAGAAACATCCAGAGCTGAAGGATCTGAAAGCACAGCATGGCACTGCAAACTGGAACTGGGGTGGGGGTCATATCCGCTCTAGAATTACACCGGGAAATGCCTTTGCTGAGCCATTTAAGGGTGTTTTTGACATTTTTAAAGAATCCAGCTGTCCCAGTTGAAGTAAAGAGCTTTTTAAGCTAAGATACTGCGATGTTCATGCATATGATGATTTTTTAATAGGAGGAAGAAGACGGGGAGCTTTTGCATGGAATACATGTCCATGGAGTGACATGAAACATCTGGGTACACAAAGTGAGGTCAGGGAGAGCCTCTGCTTTGAAAGGTGAATTGACAATAAAGCACCATGGATGGAGACTGGGCCCTCAGCAGCACCTGGGTGCACAGCCACAACTCAGCTCTCCAGGCTGTTTTCCTGCAATTCCTGTTGCATCAGTCACTACGAGTTGCCTGGGACAGCATCTCTTTTGCTGCCCTTTTACAGCATTGATTAATGCCAGCTCAGGCCTTTGCACTGCCTTTCCCACTCCACTGACAGCCTCTGACTCAGATTTGCCCCCACACACAGAAACTGCATCTTCCACAGCAGAGAATGGCACAGATGAAACGCAAGGGGCTTTTTTATTTATATTTTTATTTCAATGGCACATTGGTTTTGCTAGATGTATGAGCTGATATTGTTGTATGGCCATTTTTACCACTGAATATCCATCTGGGAACAGAAGACACTGTACAGAGTCCTGCTAACTTCAGCTGGATGTAGAAACAGCTTAGGCCAAAGGACTTTCTCCCAGAAATCGCCCCTGTGTTAAAAGAAACGTCTTTCAATGGTAACCTGAAGAAGTACAGCCACAATATGAACACAATGTCATTAAAAACTGCTTAGGATAAATTTCCACCACAACCCTCTCGCACAGAGCAGCCACAGCTGAAATGAAGGGACTGTGGTGCTTTGACTGTGCACCGATGTTCCACAGCCGAGTGTTTCAAGCACCTTCACCTTAAACAATCTTTCTTCAGAGATACAAAGCCAAATGTAAAAGGAATTACTGAATAAGTTTGTAATTAGCCAAGCGAAGCACTACAGGTTAAGGGCACACACACCCCTGCAGCTGCTGATGTAAACAAGCACCCCATGCTATTTAAAGCATTCTCAGGAAAAAATTCATGGTGTGCACTAAACGTGGGAAAAGCTGTTCAGAAAGAGCTTGTACAAAATAAAATATTTATTTACTAGTTCTCAGACACCTGCTGGTGAGAGGTGTCCGACTTGCAGCATCCCCAAGGAAGCAAACACACTGTGGTGCCGAGGCAGAGACCTAATTACGTCCTCTTTCATCCACAATTAACCTTACGGATTAAACAGGAAGGTATCTAGCACAAAAGTGCTGCTGAAAGACAAGGGTAAAACACAGCCAGAAAAGTCTCCTTTCATTGCACTGCTGCTGTGAGCAAAGCAGGAAATCAGGAACCCAAATTTGAGCCCTTTTCTGTCTGCCCTGTTAGCCTGACACATCAGGTGAGTGGTCACAAATTGGGAAATTCAGCTTATACCAACAGGCAGGGTTTGGGCACACACTGCAGTTTCAAAGAGAAGTTTTAGCTGCTTAGAGGAGGGGCAAATAAAAAGAAGTGGAAAATATGTTGCTGTAGAAGCAGAGCATTTAGAGAACTTCTGTTGGAGGCAAAGTGTGGAAATAAACAAATTCTTGTAGACACTGCCCTCATGCTGCCTTTTAATTGAACTACATAGATCACGGAGTGCCACGGGGAAGGGAAAAACAAACCAGTGAGGAATTTAAATGAGTTTTAGGAAGGAATTAGGAAAGTCACCATCAAGCCAGGCCCCAGCTATAGCTATCACTGCTGTGAGGAGCAGTGTATATCCAGTCATATACACTGGATTTTCACTTCCCCTGCTCGCAGCGGCTCTCACAGACACTTGAGCAGCTCAGCCCCCTCAAGCCAGACCCCACAGCCTCCTCTCCTTTCTCCTGTGTTATGGGTGTTATTATGGAGCCCTCCTGCACGAGCCCCACTGCTGCCACGTCCGTGTGTGTGGCCAACACCTCCCCACGGAACGGCAGCCAGCCTTCCCCAGGATGTCTGGCTCCCACCAGAACCCCTGAGTCCTTCTCGTTTGGGACTGATAATCCTTCTAGACCCAAACACACACTCTTGAAAGACTCTGGCTTCAAAGGGGGCTGTGGGCCCCCAGGAAAAAGTCATTTGGTTGCAAGCAGGCACTTGTCAGGGTTTTACCCGTGATGAATGACCTAAAACCCAAATAAACCTCTTTACTTGCCCAGTGCCATGAGGCCTGAGATTTAATTGGAGATCCCAGATGTTACTAGATAATATATAATTACAATGATCATCTTCTGATTAGACCAAAACCCAAAAAGCAGCATTTGAGTGCCACTGAAGTCAGTGGGAGCTTTGCCAGCAACTCCAAGCTGGCAGGATTTCACCCAACATTTCTTTCACAGTAGATTTAATTAGTGGTCGGTAATGAGGCACTCTTAAAATTCTCCACATCTGGGGAAAGAGAAACATGATGAGATTAGAGTGTACAGTTATAATTCACAAATAGGATTGTTAGAACTAGTTTTCCTCTGCTTTTTTTCTCCTTCTTTGCCAGGAATAACACAATTAAACTCAGCGTCTCCACACATGATTGAGTGAGGAATGACTGAAGCGAGGTGGTGGTGAGGAAGGCTGCTGACACGGGGGCCTGATTTAGGGGTCCCATTTCAGATCTGAGGGAATTCTGATTAATTCACATATGGTATTTCAGACAAGGTTGAAAATTAACCACAAATCACCCAAGAACACAACATCAGATGGAAAACAAACCGAAAGGAAATTGGGCAAAAAGGGAACCACCTCTTCCACGGGGTTTATGAACACAGACTTCTTGCCAGGAGTGTCCTCAGTGCCATGTCCCAGCACTGCCCGCTCGGACCGAGGCATGGACTGGCTGAGCCCTGATGTCTATATCTGAGCTGTATATTCATTTATCCCAGCTCTGAGTTCCCACTGCATTCACTGGGCCTGCCAGACCTCTCCTCTGAGGACCTCCAGGCATTACCAACTGAGGGGAGAAGAGCATCGCCCTCGTGCTCTGGAACTGAGCTGCAGTGAGAATGTACAAACACACACCCAGAGGAGCTGTTCCGTGGGACACGCAGCAGTGGCTGCTCCAGAAAAAGGATTCTGGTGAGAATCCACTTAGCTGTCCATGCAAGAATGTCCAAGGGCTGGGGGATGGATAAATAACAGCAGAGTGGGAAGGCATGGCTGGTATGAAATTTGGTCATGAGAGAAGCTCAACAAGAAGGTTGCATGCATGGAGTGATAAACAGAAGTTCGGAAATTGCATTTCAGAAATGAAATGTAATTTTCATTTTCGTGCTTGTTGGACTAAACAAACAAACAGAACAAGTTTGGTCATATTTGAGAATTCCATAGGAAGCTGTTTCTTTGATTTCCTAAGCAAAAATTTTCTTGGTCATATCGAACTCCTCCAATTATTCCAGGTCAGAAATGAACAAAGGCTGGAAGCCAAGCTCAACATAATGCTGTGACATAAACCCAAAGTCAGACCCGAGCTGCAATAATGGCTGGAAATATGGATTTTATTTCCATTTGCTTCCCTGACTAAGTGCTCCCTGGTTTTCATTAACATTTGGAAGAAATCACGCCGACTCCAAACCGATTAGGAGGGGAAGCCAGTAAATGTAACATGGATTATGGGATCACTGTCTGGATTAAGCTGGCCAGAGAATGGCTGCAGCCTTCACTTTCACAAAGCACAAGAGTTCCCATTTGTGGATGCAAATGACTGGACAGCATGGTTACAGCTCTATTATTATATCCAGGATTTTTTTCTCTTTCCCTTCCCAGAGGATTACTCCTTTTGCTTGGAATAACAAGCAATAAAAATGAGCAGGCTGTAAAACCCAATGATCTGGATGGAATTACCTCCCACCTGCTTCAAACAGCAAATGTCCATGATCCTGGTCAGACCATGGCCAGAAGTTTGCTGCAGTCCCAGGAAGGACAGACACAGATTTCCACACTCACAGGATGAAGAAGGATGACTGCATACGTAACTTTCCTTGGTTGAAATCCACATTTTAATATTGTTCCTGCCCTTCAAACCTCCTTTGTGTGGAAAGGTGGCTTTTTGTTTCACTACACGGCCTGGAAGTATTGAGTTTCTGACCTGCCTTTGCTCAGCTAGCATCAAAATGAGCAATTACATTCAGCAGAACTGTAAGATCAAATGTCATAAATAGCCTGGTGCCTTCATTCTGCCCTGGAGGGATCCCATTTTCATCCTCATCAAGGTATAACCGTGCATATCTACCAATGTCACATCCACGGGGAAACAGTCAACCTTGCATTTCACACACGAGCTGAGATGCTGAAGAAAAATTCTGTCACTGTTGGTTATTTACACAGCCAGGCTCCCACAAAATTTACTTGAATCTGTTACTGGCATCAGCTGGAATCTCATAAAACCTCAGAACAGTGGTTGACTTTGCATAAGCCTTTCTCTGCTTAGGAAGTACTTATCGAAAGGAAGTTTGCAATGAAAAGACTCATCTCACTTCTCCAAAATGCTTGTGGAAATATGTGACCTTCAGGAAACAAGGTGATACTTTGGGCTCCGAGGCTGAGGAGCAAATGTTATTTCACGTTGTCACTAGAAAGAGGCACTCTGGTACAGAGCATTCCTTGAATTCTCGACTGCAATGGTAAATTTGGGGATTCAGTCACATCAAATCATTCAGGGCAAACAGAAGCTGACTTCTGAAATTGCTCCCCCACCTATATACAAAGTTTATTCCTGTATAAAACCAGTAGGTATTCATAAAGCTCAGTGCATTCACTGGGGGAATGCTGGATATTTCACCTGGATGTGTTAGAGCCTTTCCCAGAGCCCGGCTCACCCCGAGGAGCGCACACATAACCGGAGTGATTTGATAACATTGTATTATGGAGCTGTGCTCTGTCGCTGCCTGGCCAGGCTGGATGGCCCCGAGGGAGTGAATCTCTGCAGAGCCTATTTCTCTTCCAAGCAGAGGAGCAGAGCTGTTAAAAATTAAGTGCTGCTGGGGTGCCGGCCTTTCCTCAGGCTCCAGGTTTGAGAACAAAGATGTTTCCCTCCAGCAGCAGGGCAGGGAGTCTGAAACTTGAACAATTGCTTCTTTTTTTCCTCAGGACTTTTCATTCCAGTGTAAGAGCTTGCCTCTCCTTCCAATTATTTTAACTCCTCGGAGAGCAATCACCTCTTCTAATGGAAGTGATGCCAAAACTCCTGGGAGCACCAGCATGGCCCTGAAGAATATAAACCCTTCTCCCACTTTCTCTCTTAATCTCCACTAAATCCCCTTACATTATGCTGAATTAGATAACAGGGAGGGCATTAATATTTCCTCAGATAAGAAATAAGCTGCCCTCAGTTAAACAACCCCTATTATTTATATCCATGTGAGCAACAACTGTGAATTCGAAGTTGCTGGATTCCCTGGCTTTTTTATTTTCTTCTTCTCTTCTGTTTTCTTTTTCTTTTTAAATATGGTGGCACATTTCAAAAAACAAACTTGTGAAGCTGGGGACAGAAATTATTAAAGTAATGGGAAAAGCCTGATGGAACAAAGCTGACCCAGAACATGGATTGAGAAATATTATGTAACTATCAAATGTTTCCCAAAAGCAAGTGAATAGTGCTCTGAATCTGTGGACATGACATCACCGCCTCCTAAGAACTTAATTCCCACAGATCCATTGTATCTTATGATTATTTACAGGGGAAGCACTGAGTGAGATTGTCTCCAAAGCACACGCTGGGTGCAGCCATTGGGCTTAGGAAGTGCTGCTGCCTGTCAGGGCTTCAGTAACTGGGTTTATGGGCTTCTCTTTTATTATCTGTGCTCCAAGATGTGAATCCCCATTGAATCCACCCACGTCTGCGTGGGGGAATTGGCTGCTGGACATGGCTTGGCTTTTTTCAGCAACGCTCCCCTCTCAGGAGAGAGTTTCTGAACCAAGGTGGAAAAGGATCTTGAGATATTTTGTCCGAGCCACCAATGGAAACATTAAGAACCTAATTAGAAAAGTATATTTACTTGAGCTGATAGGTTAATCTGAACTGTAACTACGGATGACACAGCCTCAGGTAAAAGAAAATTCATGTGGCAATTCAGCACAAGCACTTGATTAAAGAATTACCAGACAACCCCTGTGAATCTGCATTTCTGAGGTCCAGCTCTAATTTCTCAGCAGTTAACTTAATGGCCAGTTGAAAGCTCAGTGCTCAGATGATTCAACAGAATATTCATTCACCATCAGTAAACACATAAACCAGGAGTTAGGAGGAATTTGTGGCACCTATTGGAATTAGCAGGATCTGGGCAAACTACCTGTAATCATTTCTTTGATGGATGAGACTTTCCCCCGTGGCAGACAGCACATGTTGTAATTCTTCTGAATGTGCTTATTATTTTAAATTGTTTGTTCTATCATTGTCTCAGCAAATGAGGGGAAACGGGTTGTCAGGAACTTATACCTGTGGTTATCCAAGCTGCTTGTTCAGCCTCAAAAAGTGCATATTTTTCCTGTCCCTGAACAGAAATCTATTCTTCCTCTGCAATATTTGCTAAGTGTTTTATTGCAAAACAGAACAATTCTGCAAATAAGAATAAAGAGGCATCAGTAACAAGGAAAACAAGGGTTTCCCAGTCAGATCACTGCACACTGTTATTTCTGTGGGGACTACAGTGGGGAGTCCTGCTAACTTGTTTAATTCTGAAATAAATCTATGAATTGCATCCAGCACTCAGTGCTTCCCACGTATCCGGATTTCCTTCAAAGAAATGAACCTGCGAACTCCCTGCAATTTCCACAACCTGGATGTAAATCCAGCTGCAGAGACTTCACAGCATCGGGCAGGGAGAGCATGTTAATCATTTACATCCCCAGCGTTTAAGCCACACAAATCTCTGCAGGTCTGATTACGAGCTCAGCTCTGGCTCCAGCCACCACCAGCACCACGGCAGAGGAGCAGAGGGAAGGTGTCCTTCCTCTCCTGCTCCCAAATTCTCCCTCTCCCCTCCCTGGCCATGAATCCCTGTTTGCCCCAGCCCTGGAGGAGGGTTTTGTGTGCTCAAGTGAAGAAATAGCCCGACAGACTGCTCCCCGTGTCTAATCCTGCAAATCAGCACCAATAATCATCTTAGCTCTCCAGCAGATCTATTTTTAATGAGTGCCACCCCCCCAGCTGACTCTGGGCTCCCGATTCCAGATGTGAAGGCATTGGCTGCTGGCTAATACTGGACTGCCACTGGGACTCTGTAATCCCTCGGGATTATTCAGTGAGATGCTTCCCTCTTCTTTTTACATAACCAAGGGGACCTTTCTTATTTATCATCAGAATGGAGTGGTTTCTAAATTCAGGCCACAAAAGCTGTTCTCCAAACTGACTCGCTGTACACTGATATTTATCCATTTATAAATACAATATCCTGAACTCGGATAAATAGGCTCCTAATTCTAGGGCTTCCAGCTTTTCAGTTATTGTTACAATTAAATCTCCGATAATAATATATTTATTTTTTCACTAAAATTCAGATTTTCCCCCGGAGAAAATAAAATGCAGCTTTTACTCATAGCCCAAACCTTATATAACTCTTCAGGATATGATTCATACTACAACTGCATCGGGTGACAACTGCATTTTGAAAGACACACACACACACAGACATTGATGTTGTCTGCCAGCATCTCAATTTTCTTTGAAACACATAAACTCTCACTGCCTTCCTTTGGCTGCAGGAAGAAATCTGTCAATGTTTTTAAAGTTCAATATGAAATACCTCCGTTGCCACAAGAACTGAGTGGGAAGATTTTTCCTGTTCCCTGAAGAGCTGTAAGATTTTGGAAGGGTTTCATGTTGTGCATCAGGACAATCCATCAACACTTTGAAACTCCTCAAGGAAGAGAAATTCAGATCTCTTGTCACCAGTTCTGTGCGGCCGAAAAGTTTCATTCCTGCAATTTGAAAACATTTTGTTCCTATGTGAAGCATCTCATTTTTGAGATGGAGATATGAAATGAAAAAATGATCACTTTCTAACAACCCACCCATTTTCTTATTCTGATAATGATTAAAAATATAATTTTAAAATTCCTTTAAAAATTTATTATTCACCAAAGGCAAAATCTGATTAATTTCCAGTAAGAATTTCTCAGGGTGACTATTTCTTTAGGAATCAACCGGTTTGTGGACTCAGTTACCTGGATTAGAGTGTCCAAATTAAAACAGTCCATTGAGCAGGAGCCAGAGGGAACTCCTAGACCTCGGTGTGGTGTTACCAGGGCAGGGCCTGGGGGAGGATGGGGAGCAGTGGAGGGCAGCTGGCTGATACCTGGTTACTGAAACACACACATTTCTGCCCAGAAATCTTAAAAATATTGAATATTTCTCATGGTTTAATTAAGGGAAATGCTGCTACATGATTTTGTTTTATGGAATTTGGAAGTTCACAGAGACAAAAGTTGTCTTCATTTTGACTGCCATGTTTTCGGCTCTTCCTTTTACTCTCTAAAATCCCAATCCAAATAAAACGGGACCTTTGCTTTACACCCATTCTAAAAGAAAGCATGCTTTTAAAACACCCACTCTGTGGATGGTCAGAGGTGTAAACTCAGGGATTTCAAACCAGAGCATTAATGAACTCTGAGCGTGTTTGACTCCTGTAATTGCAAACAAAAGCACTTCTGTGGTTTCCTGGCTGCACCTGTGCTACATCTTCCCATCACACATTCCTTCCTATCACAAATTCCCTCCCATTCTGTCCCTGAAGTGACCCTCACATGGTTGCTGCCGACCCCAGAGAAGAGCCTGACCCTGCCGTGCCCCTCCAGAGTTGCTGTGAAAGCTTCAGAGCTCAACCCACAGCAGCTGGAGCACATGGACAGACAGGAACTGCAAAAATTGGTTTCCAAGGAAACCAGAAAATCCAAAAAATGTCATATCGCTTGATGAAAATATTTAATTAAGTGATTTAACAATTTTCCCTAGACTTAATTTGGTCTCAATAGCATTTTTTTAAAATGTTGGCTCTTTGAGTAGGAAAAAACCCCCTTTTATCCACATTTTTAAAACTGTGTCACAGATAGCTCATAGGACTTGGGCAAAAATACAGCAAAGGTTGCTGGCAGGACTGGAGATGGACCTTTGATGCCTTGAACTTCCAGACCAACACTTCAACCTCTCTTTAGGTAATAAACTTAAACATGTTTTTTACATGTAAGTTCTGTGGTCAGTTTAAAGGTTCAGGTTTTGCCATTAACATGTTCTAATGACTGCAGGGGATTTCAGACCTGTGGTCTGGATGCACCAGGTACCACAAAGCTAAATCCAGTTAAACTGCTCTGTGGCCTTTGTCCTTGATCATCTCCTCGTGACAGAGTTGGAGTTTTTAACTGTTTTTTGGGGTTTTTTTTAAAGAAAACCCATTTGGTTAATTTTGAAAAGCCAAGTGAGGCATTTTCCCATGATTTGCCTTTCATGTTATGTGACCAAAGGCTGGAACAAACAATTAAGAGATGCAGGAAGGGCTGATGGTGTGCAGGCAGTGCCTGCTTGGGAAGGGCTGGAATCAGCCACAACTGTCTGAACCAGCCATCACACACAGCATCCCTAATGGCTGAGTCGCTACGTCGCTATAATCTGATTTAAAATGAGAAATAGCCATAAACATCTGCTCCATCACCACCCAGCTTGGCTTCGCTGAATTCCTGGGTGTGTTGCAATGAAGGAGCCACCATCTGCTGCCGAGCTCTTGCCCTTTCCATCTTCTGTGCTCCTGCTAACCACCCCCTCAGCCCAGGAAAATCCGTGGAATGACTGGGAGGTGGAGCAGGACCAAGCAGAGCTCCGTGGAAGCTGTCCCACGGTGACACCCAGGAGTCACTCACAGCCACCCACCGACTCCCACCTAAACAGATGAGTGTGCTTGGAGAGGCTCTGGCCGTGGAGCCAGCCCACAAACATCTGTGCCACGGGCCACATCTCCTCCCCCAAAGGATCGTGGTGATGTGGGTCACGTTTACGGGGAACTGATGGACTCACCTGAGCTAAGAGGGGATGAGAGAACTCTCGCTGGGAATCTGTAGCTGGAAATAGGAAGAAACACAGCCCCAGTTGTTGGAGATATTGGTGTTTATGTCAACCTGCTTATTTTTAAATCATGAGAGATAAACTATAAGAGATCCATCAGCTTTTTCTGGCTGCTTCTGGCTATGTTCTTATAAATATAATGGATTTGGAGAATGCATAACATTTCCTGACCTTCCCAGTCAGGCTCCAACCCAGTGAAACTCATGGGTGAGAGCAGCAAAGAGCAACACAGACCACTCTGGGGGCTGGGGAAGACCTTTGTCCTGACTGGCCAAAGATTTCCCCCAGTGTTTTGGTTCAGCCTCAAACATTCATTCTGGATTCTGTTGTTTTCCTTTTCCATCAACTTTTGTCAATAATAGACCTCAAAATATAATCAGGGGCATTCTGTTTAAAAAAAAAAAAAAGAAAAACAAGAGGAAATCCTTGGCGAATTTTCTGTTTAAAAAACCTGTTACCCATATATTGAATTAAAAATAAAACATGTTCATGATAGAAATAGAAAGGAATTGTTTGCTTGCCTTTGCTGTTTGGCTTCCACATATTAGCTGTGTTGATCAGAATATTATTGAGTCCCCCCCTTCCCAATCTTTCACTCTCACAGACCCAAGGGCCTCAGGATTTCAGCAGCCAGTTCTCACATGCTCGTTTCAGCCTTAAAATCTCTCTGCTAAATCAATGTACATAATCCACTGACAGACTGGGCTCTTACCGTGGAGACAGAAGAAATAATCAAGTGCAGGGCAGAAAATCCCAGCCACCCATCTGACTTTACTGCCAGAGAAAGCAGCCGGTTTCTTAAATTACAGAGAGCATGTCAACAAATAGCAATAACACAGCGCACTGTGGCCCAGAATGGCCTGAGCCCTGTGCCAGCACAGGCTTGCCTTGCCCAGCTCAGCTCTGATCTTTCAGCTTTGTTGGCACAGAGCGAGGAAATGCAAAGCTGGCACAAGTCCTGCAGAAAGGTTTGGAGGTAGCAGAGATGCGTTTCACCTCTGTCTCATCTCTCACTCTGTATTTCTGTGGTAGCTAAGTGCGATCAGCCGTGGAAGGAAGACTTTTTCCCTTCTTGTTTTTCAGAGGCTGGTTATTTTTAAACAAGCCCGGTTCCAGCTCCCTGAGCTGTGGCACATCCCGTACTGGGATGGGCTGCAGTGTCTCACACCCAGCTCTTCTCCTGTAGGAGCTTCTGGTTGTTTTGGACGGTCAGGATGGCTACAGACGCGAGATCTCTGAGGCTGAGTCTTAGAGCATGGAGTTTATTACGAAGGGCGTGGATGTAGGGGCCCTGCTTGGAGCTGCCAGCTGCAGCTCGGAGCAGGCCAGAAAAGTAAGAGAGCAAGAGAAGCAAAGGTAAGAGCTAGAAAGAGTAAGGGCAAGAAGAAGAAGTAGGAGAAGTAGTAGAAATAGTAGAAGTAGTAAAAGGAGAGGGAAAAGAGAGAGAGGTTCTCGTTTACAAAACAACAAATCTTCTTCTGTGTTGAATATTCTAATTTCCATAAACCAATCTAGTACAAGATACAAATCCTATAGCATTTCCATACAGCCTATAAGAATTGTTACATTACCATACTGCGTTACATTTTAAACTCTAGAAACTCCTCTCTGGACCCCTGCTGCCAAGCTAGCAGGGTCTGCTCTGACCCTGGGAGCTGTCTGCAGGCAGAGGATATTGTTCAACAGAGAGGGGATTACCTTCAGCCGGCCATCCCATCGTTTTCCAGTTGTTCAGTATCTAAGGCTTGGTATCTCAAAGCTTGCTTTCATTTCAATCTCACAGTTTCCCTATTCTCAGCATCTTTTGCCAGGCAATCATATTTATAAGGCCTTCCTGTTTCATCTTCCCCAACATTCTCCCCAGCGAGGAAGTGGTGGAGATGGGACTCTGCTCCCTGCCACGTACTTTTGGTTACGGCGAAAGCCACGCCGCCGTGTTCACGTGTTTCAAACGCCGCCTTGCAGAAACCCCTCCGGTGTCAGCAAGCACAGAACCCCCCGGCCTGGGGAAGGCACCTGGCTCGAGCAGTGATAGAACACAGCCATGTGTAACCCAGCCTCCTGCTCAGGAGCGAGGGCTGCCTCTCCTCCCAGTCATGCACACGAAGCAGGGGATGGATCTCAGCTGATCTGAGATGAGCGGTTCACCCCAAGACTGAAATTTCATCTTTGCTGAAAGAGGTAACAAAGCTCTCAAGAGCTTAATGAAGTTAAACTCCTCCCAGCTCACTGTTTTCTGAGTCTAGGGCCGTTTTGTTTGTCCCTGATACTTGGAAACAAGAGGCAGCTTCCCCCAGACAGAACATTCAGCCCTCAGAGCCAACAAACTGGACTTAGCCAGGGAATTTCCTTTTCCAGGCGAGCGAGTGCAGGAACAGGAGCAGATCCCTCTGCTGTTCCCATTCCCAAACAAACCAGCATTTGCCACCTTGTCCACCCCTGCTTTAAACCACTTCTCTGAGTGACAAGTCATCTGTCCAGAGCCTCCAGCGTGTTTGGATGGAAGGAAAGAAATGAAAAGACAACAAACCTTCAGTGCAAAAAAAACATCTGCAGGTACAGGTGTGATCCTCATACCTGGGGAGGAATCAGAGGCTCCATCTGTCCTTCAGGGAATGAGGGAGGTCGGTGCCTGTGCAGCAGATAGACACCGCTCCCTAAAGAAATAAATTGAAAATTAATTTTCTTCTGACCTCCACTGACTTGGTGTTAACATTCACCTTCCTCCCCATGCCCTGCCTGCATTTTGACCTCTATTTTGTGTTGTTGCCTTGTTGTACCTGGATAGCTGTAGGTTTTTGCCGCCCGAGGCAGATGTCAGTAGATGTCTCCTTTGTTTCTATACCTGTTATTTCAGAATTTTTAAATAATTTTAATTGGTTTATTTAGCATAATGACACAGAACTAAGCTAAGTTTTTCAGCTAAGAAATAACAAATATTTTAACAGATTTTGTCTCCCTTGTCTTATTTTTCATTCCCTGAACAACATTAACTTGCTCAATGCCTTATGGAAAAAAACGTTGCAGAAAGGTTTCTGCATCCCTCAGACACTTCCAATCTTCTTTTTTCTTTCCCCTTCATTTTTCTCTACCCCAAGTGATTTGTTTTTCCTCCTCCTCTTCTCATTTTATTCTGTTTCCTTTGATTTTCTGTCTTCTTTATCTCCCTTGTCCTGAGCTGCAGGTCCCTGCAATACCCCCGGCTGCTTTTGCTTTTCAAATCCGTGCAGCTGCAGGCAGGGAAAAAAAGCAGGAGGGATGAGAACCCTGCAGTCCTGTGCTGGGAAGCACGAGGGAAGCCAGGAGTCAGAGGTGGACAATCTGTGGGGGAGAGGATCCTCGAGAAACCCACTGTGAATGGAATTTGAAACACTGCTAAAAATTACAACCAGAGCGACCGAGGGGGCTGAGGGTGAAAACTTCCATTTTATTTCCATGCCTCCTGGCCTCTTCCCTCCTTTAAGATCTTTCAAATTGAGTTAAATCTTTTGATCCTCAGACAGGCACCATTCCCTCTGACAGTTATTAAGCATCCTGCTCTCACACCTCCTGAAGACACACCAGGCCCTCTCTATTTATTCCAAACTCACACGCCAGATGGACACACAGATCTCCAAAGAGCTTCCCTCCAGCACCCACCCTCCAGGTTTTTTTTCTGGGTTTTTTTTTTTTTTTTTGAGGCAACCCCAGTAATGAAAATAAATGCCTGGGGCCTGACAGAAAGCAGGCGTTTGATTACATTAACAGCCAGTTTTCCAGCCAAAAGTGATAACAAATTAAGTAGCCATCTGAGATGGGGAGTAATAAACCCAGGAATGCTGGCACAAATTGCCATCTGTGTGCTGCTCACTGAGGGCTCAGTCTCCAAAGGAACCTGGATGCAGAAAAGCGTGTGACTGAGTGAGGGGCTGGTTCCAAACCCGTGGAGCAGCAGAGAAGCCCAAAAAAAAAACCCCATAAAATGAGCAGTAAGCCTGAATTTAACTACTTTGCTACAATAAAGGCAGAGAATCCACTTGAGCGTTTAAAATACATATGAACATTTAATATATATGTGAACAAACATGTCCTTAGGTAAAGCAAGTGATGAGTCACTTCCAGTTTGCTCTGCTGGGAATAATGTCCTGCAGTAGATACAGACAGCCCGTATGACTTTACAACATTTAATATTTAAACCTGAAGCAATCAAATGATGGTAATTCAGAGGCAAGATTGGACATACATTTCTAACACGATGATTTTAGCAGCCCCCACGAGCAGTGTCTGCCCTAAAGGGTGAATTTGTGTCTCTGAGGTTCACAAGATCCCGTGTAAAGGTTTGCTCTGCACGGCAACGAGGGTGAAGAAATAGAAATTCTGACACATAAAATCCTGCTTTTTGAGGTCTGACAGCTCACTGTCCAGGTGTTCAAGATCTTTTCATGAGAGATAGATTTGTGTGGAAATATTTCACCTCAAATCATTTCTGCTAAATAGAGGAAAAAGCCAGAACTTGCCAGGTCAACAGATGCAAAGCACCTTCCTAGGCTGTGAGCAGCATTTTCCTTGTAGAGAATATTTGCTTTTAGGTTGCACAGCAGCAATACACAATTTAAGCCAAGAAGCCAATCTTTTCAATTTCATTTCCCACTCTTTGGTGCTTTCCCCTCTTCCTTTAAATTGCAGGTCCAGCAAGTTGGTGGTTCTGAGAGTTTTAGTCCATAGGAAATAAAAAAATAATAATAAAAAATAAATCCAACATTAAGACTTCATCATTTCCATGAAAAGATTAAAAATATAATCTAAACGTACCTTTCAGAACCAAGCAGGAGGTACAAGTGAGAGAACATCTTCATTTTTTTTATAAACAATATTTGCAAAGATTAATTTGTGATTTAGCTGCAGGTGTTGGCAATACTGTTGTTAAGCACCTGCTCCATCCATATGAGATCCTGTCGGCGTGTTTGACTCAAATCTAAGTACATGAAAAAACGTGTTCCTAAACAAGAGCTGCTGGAAGGAAATTTCACAGCAAGACTGAATTTTAAATTAATTGATCTCCGAACTTCTCCATCCAAATTCCCTGCTCTGACACAAGCACCGTGTCACAAATACCAAGATACCAACACAAATTCTGCATCAGAATGAAAAGCAATTCTAGAAGACTTTGATTGTTTCGGGCACTAAAGAGAGAATTGCAAAAATCATCTGATAGTTTCAATACTGAAAAAAACGCCCTTTGTATTGTTAGAGTGTTCATTCTACTTTTAAAACAAAGGGGTTTTTAGGGAAGAAGCCTTGGGAGAGCACAAATGTGAGGTTGGACAGCTCTGCCAGGGATAAGCTGCCCACGGCAGATGCTGCAATCCCCGGGACGCCGCGATGGGACAGGGACCGAGCTCATTCCTCACTGCCTGTGTGCACCACACTGGGTTTATTGAGGCTGCAATTAATGCAGAGTTATTAATCATGGCCTGCTGTCCCCACTCCTCCTTCTGACTCTGCATGTGCTTTAAAAGCACCTTGGCCAAGGGCTTGTCCCTGCTGGGCCTCCAGGTGAAGCATCAGCTCCATGATGGTGCTTCACGGTGAGTCCACACCAGCTGCCTGCCCTGCTCTCCTCACCAGGGAACACCTTCTCCTCTTCACTGGGAGCAGATATTTCCATATTTTCCAACATCCGTGTCTGCTCCAGCCAAGGGACAGCTGATCCCAAGGCTGGCAGCTGAATTATCCTGTCACACAACACGGGAAATGTTCCTTTGATTCCTGGCCTGGGCCAAAGTGCCCTTGGCTCACTGATAAACCCACATGGAATACAGAAGTGTCTTAGGCACCTTTGGGGTTCCCCTGCACCAATTAACACTATCATGGTAAAACATACTTTCATTGTGAAGGCCTAGACCATGTGCCCCATTTGTCTGTGCATAACTGAGGCCATCCAGTTTGATTTTACCACCCTTCTGCACTCTTTACTGTCTTCTACTACCTCCCCTTGTGCTTTGTGGTGTCATTAACAAAACAAACTAGTAAAATCTTCTAATGATGTCATCCCCTCTGGCTTTATTACATTTTCCTGAGTAGATTTAGATGAGGTATCAGGAAAAAAATCCTCCCTGTGAAGGTGGCGAGGCCCTGGCACAGGGTGCCCAGAGAAGCTGTGTTTGCCCCATCCCTGGAAGTGTCTAAGGCCAGGCTGGACGGGGCTTGGAGCACCCTGGGATAGTGGAAGGTGTCCCTGCCCATGGCAGAGGGTGGGACTGGATGATCTTTAAAGGTTCTTTCCAACCTGAGCCATTCTGTGATTCTACAAATGCTAGTCCTGCAATTTCTCGTGATCCCGTGGGGAAGGCAGTCAGCCCAACTTAATTTTTTTCTGTGCTGCTGCATTTTATTTTTTTTTAATCGATGGCCACCAGTTCCAGATGTCTCTAAAAATTAAAGCAGCTGAGTAATTCAGTGCTCCCAAGTATTAGCACTGTGCAGGCAGAACAGATGGCCATTCCCACAGCCTTGGACGTACATTCTCCTGACGTGTGAGATGGAAACTGCAGGGCAGAAAAAAATAAGGTATTGGGCTTTTTTATTAACTTTATGGGGTGACTGACATTTTGCTAGAAGCCAGGCTATTTCTGGTTGCCATGTGTGCTGCTGCTCATACCTAAATTGGAGATGAAGTTGTGGAAAGACGTGGAAACTGTCATGATGCAGCAGACAGCAGGAGGATGAAAGTCACAGACAGATGATGATAGAATCACATATTTTTTAATTTAGCATTGAAGGACACTTCTATCAGCACCAGCTATCAGTGGACACACTCTGCTCTGTGACAAAATAACCAATTATTACAGCAATTCTACACAAAGAAGTGGCATTATACAAGTGGAAGTGAATGATAATAAACATATAAAGAGATATTATGGACTTCTTGCATCTCACTGTATAGATGAAAAGCTGTAGATAGATTCACATAAAAAGAAATAATATCTAGACAGGCAATCAGTTGTCAAGGTTTTAGTGCCTTGGTTCCTGTCACTAAACACAGCCACATTTTCTCCTAACTTTTGTACTGAAATGAATCATTATTTCATTGAAGTAAAAATAACAGGAAAATAAATTCAACCCTGCCTTAGCTTTGTGATTTAGCACCTTTGACCCACAGCAGATTTTTCACAAAACCTTTCGACATCTCTGCAGAAAGAAAACCTAAAATCGTGGCTGCACTGGTTTGTTCCATGATTAAGTAAAAATGTCTCTATTTCCAGCAGAGCTCTCCGTTCTCTGATATAGGACTCGAAGCACACACATTTGGATAATTTACATATTCTAAACATTCCTATCTGTCATGTTAGCCCAATTTCCTTTAATCTAACAGGACTAAAACCTGTTCATTCACCTTGATGCTGAGTGACATCTACACAGGTTATTTGCACGAACTCTGGTTCCTGATTTCTGAAGCCTCCTCCTGTTTTTAACTCGTTCACTCTAAAAATTGCACCCTTTCAATGGAAAGCTTTAGAAGTTAAGTTCCTCTGCTGTAATTCCAGTAAGGAGCACCCTAAATCTTGCTCCAGGGCTCACATTAAGGTGCTGCTGACATATGAATGAGTGAATGTTGCTTGATGTTGTCTCGCACACATAATATTGGCAGCAACATGCAGGGCCATGTCTTTGAGGCTGGGAGAGTGAGAGGTAAGAGCACCCCTGAGAGTGCTTCCAGATACAGCCAAACTGCACGTTCTCAGTAGGTCTGGGGTCAGGTAATTTGATAAAGATCATTTTCAGTCCCGGCATTTTCCTGCCAGAGATTCTGTGTTTGGGAGTTATTCTCCTGCACTGCCAGCCACAGGAGCACACTGTGCCAGGCAGCCCCTGCTCTGCAGGCTCAGCAGAATTCTGGGGTGCCTGAACTGTTGCAAATTCCTCGAGGGACTGATCTTTCCCTCAGCTGACACCAAAACTGCCATTAGCCCTGACAGAGCAGGATAAGGCTCTGGTTTTTTGGCCCCCAATCTGCAAAGGGCTGCACAATCCTATGGGTTCCCATCTTTGCCATCGGAATTATTTCGGTGCCTGTAGCCCAAGGGTGTAAAGAATGTCATGGAGAGTTTCTTGAAACAAGCAGAGAGTAATAAAGGTGGTGGGAGAGCTGGAAAACATCACTTAGAAGGCATTCTAGACACTAAAAGCAGTTATCAAGCCATAACTACGTGGGTTGATTTTCCTGACTGCTCTGCTCCTTGCAGTTCTCCATAGCCACCGGACAAGGGTAAGAATGGCAGAAGGGAGTTTAATAACGCAAAAAAATCCAGCAACTTCTTGTTCCTCTCTTGCTAAAGAGAGTTCAGCACCGGCAGCTCAGGAATGGATCCATTTGTGGATGTGGGATGTTCTCAATTATCCCTTGCGGCAAAAGAGAGCATGGGCAGCAAGGAAAGTAACTTAGACAAAGCACCTGTTAAAAATAGGATAAAAGTATTTTAATCCTGCTTCGGGAGCAGGTGTGTGTGGCCTCTGGAAATTATTCCCATCCCTATTTTTCACTGCTCTGCGTCGAGTGCAGCTGGAAGATTTCTGCAGCCCCTCCAGGCACGGAGGTTCTGTGACTGCTCAAAGGCAGCAGAGTTCTTCCCAAGGAGAGTCTCCCCCAGCCACAGGAGATATATGGGTTGTGTCAACTATTCCCATGTTCCTCAAGCAAGTAATTAACCTAAAGTCAAGCTTTAAGTACCTCCTCCCTCAGTTTCATAACAAAAATATTGGTGATAAACTCAGAGGTCTGTGGGGCAGTCTAAAACCAAAATGCTTTACAATTAGACTTTTCTCCCACTTACTCCAACCCACAAATAATTTTCGGTCCCACTGCTGTTTATAAACCCCCACAGTCACACTGTTCTCCATCCTAATGAAAACAACTATAACACATGCAGGTTTTCCAGCACATGCATTTTTTTGTCAGTGTGTAGCTTATGACGTGGCTGCTTGCCAGACTGCTGGCATTTCAAAATTCATCCCATTCCCCTCGTCCTGTCCCTCTGAGGTACTCACATCGCTCCATTATGTCACTTAGTTTAGAAGAACATCTAAAGAAGGAGAGGGAAAAAAAGAAACTTATTTTTCTAATTTGGAGCACATCACTGGAGCAATGTAGCCCTGATCTACCTGCCTTTTTTTTTTTTCTCTGTTTTACAATTTCTTTACTTAATATTGATGCAATATATGAATAGACACAACGAAATCCACCGGGAGATTTAGAACAATGAGAAAACTCATCACTGAGCAAACTCCCAGTGAGAGGGGTGAATGCTTTGGGTGGCCACAAGCCACAAGGTGGGTGGAATCAGGTTTGTAACCCCCTTACACAGATCAGAATAGATGCTGCAAATCCATTGGGTTATAAAAGATTCTGGGATTTTTATATATTTAGATACACACTGAGGACTAGAGAAGGTGTTTCATGCTTCTGGTAATAGAACAAGCTGAAGTTTCTCTGTGGATGCTGAAATGCTGTGAGCAGGGAAATTTTCTCTTCTTGCATTCATTCTGTGAGAACTTTTCCTTTGCTGTGTAAGCTATGTAAACAATAGATAGGGTTTTTGTAAATAGCATTCATAGCTGGTATCTTCTGACCTTGTGTACAATATATTAGGAAACAACATTTCTAAGTGGGTGTCTGAGCCTCTGACCAATCACCCTAGGAGAAGTGTGAGCACTGTTCAATTGCTTTATGGAACTAGAATATATAAATGGTATTGTAAATTTAATAAATAATTCATTCCTCACTCTGGACTCCTGCCTCGCTGCATCTCTGAACCCCTGCTTGGAAGCCCACATTTCTCAGCTGCTCTTTCAGAACTCAGAGTTATTAAGGACGGAGCAGCGTGGATGGGTGAAACAATCCTAAACCCGGCACACACCCCTACAGCCTGTACTGTAAGTGCCTAAACTCCAGCTTGCTGTAGGAACACCACGTGTTTGAGAGGAAATTGTTGCTCAGCGCTCTCTGAGAAGCCTGGTGAGAGGTAAGAGAGTGGCATAACCAGGTATCAGATGCAATTATACTTCTTAGAGTAGCTGGAGTCACACAACTCCATTCAAAACCCACAGCAAGCGTTTCCTGAGGATAAAGTGAACTGCAGAGGAGTGCCCGGGCACCTTTGTTATCCCTGGGCACAGGAACAAATGCTCTGCCATTTAATTATGGCAGGGAGCTGTCAGGTGGACGTGTCAGACAAGGGAAAGGGAAGGATCACTTTCCTTTTGCTTAATGAGCGCTCTGTGGCCAGTGTCAGGTGTGCAGGAAACGCAGCTGGAGACCAGCCCCGCACACAATACGGGGCAGCAGAAGCCAGCAGGGAACCTGAGACACCTCCCTGCCCTGCAAACAGCCTGCAACTGGGCAGGTTGAGTCCTTCACAGTGCATTTCTTGTTCCCTGCTTACATTGCTGAAGTCTGCTTGTAAATCTGCTTTTCCTTTTTCCTTTACAGATGTTTTATAAGTGCATGGTAATGGTTCCAAATATAAGCCTTTCCCCTGGTTTAAAACAAAAGCTAGCACTAAGAAATAAAATATGTTTTAAAGGTATTGCACAGGCTGGGTATAATAGCTACCGTACAAATGTATTGCAGTGCTGCTCAGAGCTCTCAGTTCAGGCCAGAAACAGGGTTTCATTATGACACTTTTTGTAAAAGGGACATGACACTGGTACCAGCTTGCTGAACTTGTCAGAGAGGTTATTTTGATTAATTTACTTCTGCCTTGCTCACTGTTCTCCCAAGGGATGGAGGAAATGGCCTCAGGTTGAGCCAGAGGAGGTTTAGATTTGAAAACACTTGAAATATTTGAATAACTTTCTTCATAGAAAGGGTTATCAAGCACTGGAACAGGCTGTCCAGGGCAGTAGTGGAGTCACCATTCCTGGAAGTGTTCACAAAACACGTGGATGTGGCACCTGAGGACAGGGTTCATTGGGGCACACGCTGCTGCTGCTGCTGGGATCACTTGATGAGCTTGGAGGTCTCTCCCAACCTCCCCAATCCTATGATTCGACAATTCTGCTGCTCCCGAGACTGCCAGCAGCATTAGAAACTCCGATTTCTATAAGGATCTATTCTACAAATCAGAACAAGTGCACCAGGAAAGTTTTCTTCTTCCCTGGACACTTGGAAAACCCCACTTCAGAGGGTGGCATCTTGACTAAAATCCATGCTTGGAATAACAAGCTGTCCCTGAAGTGTCTCATTTATTGCAGTCCTCCTTGGGCTGAGCAAAACCCTTAGATGAGCAGGGGCTTTTTAGTGGACTACACGGCAATTAACTTTATTCTTGCCTTGAAACGATAATATACAGGTGACCTTTTAAAACTGTTATTATTAAATAAAGAAGTCGCTGGATTTGTTACCAATTTAAAACCCGTGAACAATTTGTCCTGAGTCTTAAAGAGAGACAGCTACAAAAGCTACATAATAAAAAAGCGCTGAGAATGTTTTAAAATTCCTCCAAAAAAATTTTTGTTTTGTTCAGCGCTGGATCAGGCAGGGTCCTGGAGGTGCTGGCGCACACCTCTGGTGACCACAACCAGCTCAGAGTTCTCCAGAGAGGTCCCTGACAAGGATGGAGCAGGAGGAACACGCCAAAAATCTTTCTTCAACCTGATGAAGTGGCTACTGCCAACTGTGCTGGGAGTGGATGGTTTTCCAAACATTTAGAGCAAAAACACGAGCACAGAGTAAGGCTGAGCTCTGGCCAAGAAAATCCATCCAAGAAGCATCGCAAAAATTCTCAGAAAGTCTCCCATTGATTTTACAGGGTGTACACTTTAAAAAATACAAATACACCTTCACGAGTGTGACACAAACTTTGTCACATTATCTTAGACATTAAGGCTTGCAGGACAAAAACCTCTCCCACTTAAACAAACATCACCCAAAAGTACAATCTCAAAAATGTGAAAATGTGACCATTTTGCTGAGCAAGTCTGTGGCTGCTGGGCCCAGGCTGGGGGCAGTCTGAGGGATGGGCAGAAGCACATGTTCCTTTTCTCTCTTTTCAGGCAAAAATATAATCCTGAAGATATTAAAATATTCATGATACTAAATATTTAAATTCTTCCACCCTGCTGGCCTGGATACTTCTACGTTCACCAAAAAAAAAAAGCAAAAAAAAAAAACCCCAAAAGGAAAAAAAGAGAGTTCTAACAAGCTGAAAACAGAAACCCAGGGAAACAGAAAAAACATGTGTGTTCAGCAAACATAGGTGAGTGTTTAGGAAATTACACCTTTAGTCAAAGCATTACCAATGAAACAGATGGATTTATTGCAAAGGAATGACAACAAGAAATCACAAGTAAGTCACAGGGTCTCAGGTTCTTGCTTAAGAAGGGAACAGCCCCTCTCTCTCAAAAAAAAAAATTTTCTAATATTTTTGGGCTGACCTTTTAATAGGAAACACTTTATGAAATGTGTTTTAAGAACCACTCGATTGAGTAGAAAATCACCTCTTCTCTTTAGATATTTATTTACTGAGACATCCAGATCTCCTCTCACCCTTGATTTTTACCAGTTGGCATTTGTTTTCCAGACACACGTGAGCGAGAATTATCCACAAATCCATGAAAAAATGTTGATGTTGATATACTGAATCTAGGAAACACATGAGCAAA
This sequence comes from Callaeas wilsoni, assembly GCA_013398955.1. NCBI lineage: Eukaryota > Metazoa > Chordata > Aves > Passeriformes > Callaeidae > Callaeas > Callaeas wilsoni. Next base: position 58,521 of record VWPU01012728.1, read on the forward strand.
CATCTTCCAGATACGCTATTAAACTAAAGTAATAAAGTTTATCCAACTCTGCAAGCATAAATGCAGGAAAAAACCCAACAAATAACATGCCTTGGCAATTTTGCTTTTAAATGCAACCCCAAAGCATTCAGAACAAATGGAGCATTTCTTTCATTTCCAGCCACACGAGTGATGCTGAATTAATATATGGGGCACATTTGAGGGACTTTGCTCCAATATTAGGCCTTTAAATACAAGGTTTTGTTCTTTATTTCTTTCTCCCATTCTCTTTTCCATAATTCTGGGTATATGAGAGACTTTAACCCTTCAGCTCTTCAATGTTTTATTCACCTTGATACAGCTGCAACCACAGCACCAGGTCACTTTACTGCAGCCCCCAAAATTTGTGGGGTTACTCATTGTGCTATGATTAGCAAAAAGAAGTCAGAGCTCAGAGGGAGGAATCAATCAAGAGTAAATTACTTTCCAGAATGGCTTAAAAATACAGTTCTTGGAACCTGAACTCACCTGAAGCAAGTTACCCCAAGTTGTGAAATTCCTGAAATAATTTCCTTTTTTTAGGATTTTATAGAAACATGACCTGCGGAAAGCAAAAGGGGTGAGAAGCTGTGTTACACAACTCTCCTTGCTCACGTTTCCTTAGGCAAAATGCTTCACATGAGCCCAATCTGCCAATGTCACCCACATGACAGAGCTCGGCATCTGCCTGCCCATATGAGAGCTTAATCTGCCTGTTTCATAAGATAATTACTGAAGGAGTCACTAATATTAGCCATAATCACTGGGCTTTTGTTAACACCTCTAAACCAGTCAAGTTCACACTTCAGTTTGCATGGAACTTAGAACTCTTCATTGAAGAAAGGACGAAAATTAGGACTGGGCCTGAAATTTACTGCTTGTGAGCTCCGTGCCCGCATCCAGAACAACCCTCTGGGTTCTCTGCATCAGACAAGCTGTGAATAATCCATCAGCCAGTGAAACAGCTGCCCTCTGATTTCTTTAGTTAATAAAAGAGCATGAATTCTCTCAAAATAATTGTATTGAAATAGAAAATAATGTGGAGCGTATGACACCTCTTTAAAGGAGATTCTAACACTGAAATGTGATGCAGAAAATTATTTCTGCAGTTTGCAAATCAGTGTTAAAAACTCCCCATTCCTGCCTAGTGAGAGCCCAAAAATGTCTCGAAGGAACCAGAGCCGTGATTTTCCCTCCCATATTTCTCAAAATCATTCCTCATTCACCATTTGTGACACATCTTTATCCTACAGCAGGTATGCACAAGTGTGTTTATTTACACACACAAAGGCGTCCAATACGAGTTACAAGAATTAAGAAAACAAAGTTATGTAGTGTTAAGTAGTAGAGGCAAAGAAAACTTCTTATCAAACATGCATGAAAGTGAGGAAATGTTCTGTATCTATCACCCTCTGCATATGCACGGTGTGAGAAATAATGGTCTCACGCTGCTAAAATGTAACAAATTTATTAAAAACCACAACCGGGAGCGAAGGAGCCAGGGATAAGCCCAAGGCTCCGGGTGGCAAGGCAGACAAAAGCAGCGCGCGCGACGCTGGGTGTTCCCCTCACGGCCCGGCCCAAACTGTGAGAAATAACGGTCTCACGCCGCTAAAATTTAACAAATTTATTAAAAACCAGCCAGGAACAAAGGAGCCAGGGATAAGCCCAAGGCTCCTTGGGTGGCAAGGTAGTCAAAAGCAGCGCGGCGATGCTGGGTGCTCCCCTCACGGCCCGGCCGTCGTCCAAAGGGCGGAGGAGCTCGCACAAGGCCCCAGCACAGCTCTTATAGCCAGGCCTGGCTCTCTGATTGGTTGGTTTGTCAATCCGCCGCCTGATTGGTCCTTTTCACTTGACACTGGTTGCTCGTTTCCAGGGTGATTCCTG
>VWPU01012731.1:0-47068 GCA_013398955.1 Callaeas wilsoni
CCGCGCCGCGCCCGCCAGGGGGCACCCCAGGGCCGAGGCCGTGTCCCCTGCGATGTCAGCGCTATTTTACCTTCCCTTCCTTTACTTCATTTAACTTACTGTACTTTATGGTATTTTTATTTTATTACTTATTTTGGTTTTGTTGAGTTTTTTTTTTGAGTGGGTTTGTTTGGTTTTTTTTTAATAATTTCCTTTTCTGTTTTGCCCGAAGGCAGCAAACACTACATGTTGTAGGTCCAAGAATGCCCTTGGCAGTGATGCTCGAAGGGTCACGCTTGCTGGCTTGAAAGGAATAAGTAAAGCATTAAGTGCCTCGCTGAACATTTATAATGGCAAAGGGTTTCTCTCTCAGATATTCAGAGTCTCTTTTGCATCCAAACCCAGAGTGATATTTATTCTTTAGCCCCTGCTCCACTCATTTATTCAGGTTTATTTGTAAATAAAAGTATATGGCTCAATAAGTGAACCATTATTGAAAATGCTTTTTAGCAATAAGGTATGAATTTACTGCTATGTTCCTTCTAACACAGGACTAAAGGTTTAATGGTAGCACACCGCCTCTCTTACAGTATGATTTCTGTCACTAAAGTAATGGCAAGTGGAATAAGAGACAGGTGGTGGTATCTATAAACTCTGCTAATGGCCCCATCAACATATGTTTAATGTATTTTAAAATATACTTCACATCCTACTGTTGCCAGTACATTTCCTCCGGCACCTCTTCTCAACAAAGAAATTTGGAGAGGAAAGGAAACATTAATAAATCCGAAGTGTTTAATTTGAAAGCAGATATAAAGCTTAACACTCTCATAAGAAGGCTTATTTGACAAGAGATCAGCTCATTACAGACCTCAATAATTTTGTTGCTAGCATTAGTGAAAGGCTTTGACAAAGGAAAGGCTTTTTAGATATAGTTATGGCCTTTCTGCTGTGTTTGGTGTTTGATCATGTCATGCAACAGCATCACCTTCTAATGGATTACAAAAGTCGACCAGTCATGAGACAACCCTGGGTAAATGTTTGTTGGGAGGAAAAAAGGTCAGTCTACAACAACAAGATTCCTCCTGCTTAGTTTTTTAAAATGTATCTTCCTCTCTGTACTGCACAGATAGATTTCAGGCTTCAGATCCCCTGCTTTTTGATGAGGGCTTGAGGAAGCCTGCACTGCCATTTCACCTCCAGACTTTCAGAGGGTGAGCTTTGGGTGGTGACAACTTGCCTTTCTCCTCCTCCTCCTCCCTGTGCCCGACGTGCTGCCAGAGCAGCAGGGCCGTAATCCCAGCAGCGTCACCGAATGCTTTGAGAGCACTGATAACAGCGAGGACAGCACTGATAGTCCTTGTGCCAGCACTTTGTATCCAAAGTCTTGCCAACGAATTAGGAGTGAAATCAGCTGTCTTCAGAGCACAGAGATCCCACAAAGAATGGAAATATGCAGGAGCAGTCTCCTGTGAGTGTGTGAAATCAGGACTCTGGTCATTAGGACTGAATTCTGCCTGATTTACTCATAAAATTCATACTGAAACCAACATTTAATGTGGCATAATAAGGCAGAATTTGAGTGCTGTGGTTTCTAGCCAGCCCACGGAGGTCACCCTGAATGTGCATTGTGTGAAGCAGCTACTATTGGACAGCCTGGTTTAGTAGCACTGTTATAATCCACCACCAGGCACACTTTCTCCCAAAGGGTTGTGTTTCACACATCATAACTGTGATGTTGGCATGCTTTTCCTGGGGCTGTGCTTGTTTAGCAATGACGACAGCCAAAATTCCCAGCTGAACTGCAGTATTCATTCACAGCATGCCTCTCATTAGCAGCATCTAAGCTGAAATCACTCAAAATGACCTATATCCTGGTGCCCTCCTCAGGATACAAGGCCCCTTCCAAAAAGTAGATACTTGGAGTGATGCTGGGTAAAAGAAACAGTGTCAGTTGTAAAATGCCAGTACAGGAGAGATGGGGAGCTCTTAGGTACCAAACCCCAGCTGGACTTTCTGTATCCCAACTCCTATGTATTTTCATCTATGGAGTCTACATAATGTACACCTGTAGGAATCAGCTCCCCACGGAAGACAGCCTCCATCCTTAGCTCCTGTTTGGGTTCAGGAGGAGACAGAAGAGATGCTTTCACTTCACAGCTTTTCCCTCAAGGAATCTGTTCAGGCAGGGTGCCCAAGGTCTCCTTTATGTCCTGGCAGAGAAGAGTCCTGCTCCCAGAACTGGGCACTGAGCATCAGTCCCTGTGGTTCCAGGTGAGAGCAGTCCCTAAAGAGCTACTGGCTTAAACACAGAATTATCCTGAGAGCAGACATGGCAACTGTGTCCAACACGAACTATTGGGAGAGGCTGAGATCAGATAAAAACTCGTGGGTTCTGCCACAAGCTAAGATTTTTTAAAAATCTTTAAAATAAGGCTATGACCATGCCTTATTTGTTTGGATTGATTTCCTAGTTACAAGTACCTGCTTAGAGTAAAAAAAGGTGGCAAGCCTGAGAATTAAAGAAATTACTAGACATTCTCAAGTCCTCTACAATATACTTTCAAGTGCTATTTGCTATTATAGGTAGTTACAAAACCATTTGTTATCATATTCTAGGAAAAAATATAAGTATTTTCTATTCGCATATAAAAATAATTCAAATTGGTTTTGTGTTGTCAGTGCTATGCCATTCATGCTGTGATTTCCAACAGAGCATTAGTTTATGGGGACTTTTTCTGTGATTAAAGAGGATTGTTTCCACTCTAATGAAATGAAGCACTTCAACATGCACTTAGTCTTAATTGAAAGTCAATGAATCTACTCATATATGTAAAGTTAACTTACTAAAAGCTGGACTGGAATATACAGCAACCTCAAGGATCAGGCCCTAGGAATGTTTCCTCTTTCCTCTTTAATCATTAAAGAGGATTTTCCCTTGGATACAGCAGAGTGTCCCTTCCCCTTACTTTAGCCAGTGCAGCTCTCTGTCCCAAATGCCGTTACTTACGAAGAACCCCAGAGAAACAAATCAGCCACTAGAAGCTCTTATTTGACTTTGCAATTATGATCCCATACACCCACAGTTAGTCTTCATCTCTCAAACCCTGCAACAAAAATTATAAAGGGGGAATACAGTTATGAGATCTCCTCCATGTTGTAGCATCACTTTTGGTGCCCTTTTTCCCTCTTGCTTTACTATTTGATTTTGCTCAGGGGTCAGTGGTAAGAAATAGTGTTGATCTCCCATCTGTCTGTTTTGGCTTTTACTTTCATGTGTCTGTATCTCCTGTCACCAGCTTGCCCAGTCCCTGATTTGCCCACCCAGACAGGGCAGTGAACAGTGCCTCGCCGTGCTTCATGTGCAGCGGGGATGGTGGACGCCTCAGGCTGTGTCATGATGGAGGCAGATGGGACTGGATTTTAGCATATTGCTAACAAGGTAGAGCCAGACGTCCTCTGACTCTCCCGGCTCCATGTTTGACCAGGTGTTTACAAGGGACACAGGCCAACGGAGGGAGGGTTTGTCTCTGTTAAAGAATATGCAGCATATGTACACACTCGGCTAAGACCAGCACCAAGGCTCTCAGCTGCAAGAGCACAGCTTAGTGAGATCTCCCTATAACTTGCTGTATAGAGCTGCTGCTTTCCCTGCATATGAAAGATCAAGTCTGGGCTATTTGAGATCATCCCTAGCTTTTTCTTTCCCTGCGCCTTCCCACGTCTTGTTATTTTTTTCTAGAGAATCCAGCGTATAAAATACAACATCACTTATTTCACTGAATTTTGTTTTCATTTTATATATAAATACCTCTACCTGCTCATCTTTCTTACCTCTGTATTCATTCCTGACAAGGTGCTAATAACTCTCTCAGGTACCCTTGAAATACTGGACTTTACATACAACTCTGCTGAGCCTCTCCATGCAGTATAGTATTGCAGTTAATTTCCTTCGGGTTGTTTGTGGCTCTCTCAGAGCTGCCCATTGATACTGAGGCAGAGATGGTTAACAAATACAGGCTGGGAAAATCAGTTGATCTTCCGTTTGCTGAAGGCCTGATGGAGAGCTGTACTGCAGTAGCTAATGCAAAGTTCTGGTTAAATATTGTCCTATCGTTTGCACTATACCGTCTGTTGTTTTTACACTAGGGGCTTAGCAGAGGTTGGAGGCAGTATTGACTTTGTAATTAAACTATTTTAACTTCAGGATTTTGTAATCACCGCACTTAAACCATCTGTTATGGTACATGGGCAATTTCCCCACCCCCCACTCCACCCCTCCTCTCTGGGAACAAAACACCATCATGTTTTTAATTGCAAAGCCCCCCTTAGGATGACGGTAGAAAGGGAAAATGAAGATAATTTCCTTTTTCTGGGACAACTTGCAAAAGTGCACAGAATTTGCTCTCCTTGTGAGAGGAGATGCACGTAGGACTTCCACTCCTGGCTCCTCCTGTCCCAGGAGCAAAGCAGAGGGCTTCGGAGTGGGCACCTCCCTTTCCTGACTGATTACTCAGCCCTCGCCAGGAACTTCCACTGAGAGAAGTAAGAAAAAGGGGATGGAGCCCCAGGTCTACCAGGGCAGAGCCTGGCAAGAGAGTTTTCTCCTGTGGAGGACCACTGAGCTCTTTGTGCTTAGGGAAAGAAAAAAGAAGAAAGGGTTGAGGCAGAAGAGAGAGAAGCAGATGTAGTGAAGCCATTCGTGTCTGTTGGCCTACCTGTGTATGTCCCCTGCTGACCAGGACATCCAACACCTTGTAGCTGAAGTTCTCTGTGCTGCTCAAAGAGTAGCACAGACCCCTCAGGATCTGCCTACTCCTGCAAGTAGCATTAATTAGCATGGAGCAAGACACAGCAAATTGTTCTGGGGTAAAATGATCTGATATTCACATCAAAATGAGCATCAGTACTTGGCAACCCCAAATTCTGGGCCTTCACCAGTGTAACTAAGTCAATGCAAAGGAGATGAACTTAGTTGAAATAGTTATGACAGTAATAACGACAGATATTAAAACCTGGGCTTTCTCTGCCTTATTAAAACAATTTCCTTTCTCCTAGCTGTGTGGGATTATTTTGTTTTGTTTTGTTTCCATGAGTTGTTTTGGTCTGCAGTTTCAGAAGATCCAAATGCATGCTGAATGTGTGCTGAGATGAAGTAGGGATTTTGCTGGATTCCTGCTTTGCTGCTCTGAATTTAAATCACTAGGTCAGGCGTTTCTGTGCACCCCTTGGTTAAATATGTCTTTTAGTTTTGATTAATCTTGCCCCAGTTTTGTGTATTCACCTGTATTCTGTTACTGGCAGTCAGGTTGGCAGAGCTCTTTTGACCAACATATGAGAGTGACAAATACACTCTCACATCCTGTCACATAAACCTGAGTTATTGAAATAAGAAGAGAGAGAGAATTGGCAGGGAATCTTCCCAGTTGTATTCATCAAAATTCAGGGTGTTTTTTTCTCTTTTTCTAGTTTGCCAAAGAATAATTTTCTTTCAGGACAGATCAAAGTGCTAAATCAGACAGCGAATGTTCAATATACCTAAATCTCTGATCCAAATGTTCTCCTACATATCATGTCCGTCACACAGGTTGCGCAGACCTGTGCTTTGATCTCAGCCTAATTTTGTTTGGCATTGCAGCTTTTGAAGCTCTTCTTAAGGGACAGTAAATAAAGCAGTGCTTGAGAGAGGCAGATTTTTGCTGTTAAGTAGTGTCAGCACTTCAGGACTCCTGAAGCTGATAGAGGGCTGGCCAGCCTTTGGTGTATCTCAAACTGCCTGCCCCACTGACTCACTTCATGAACCTCTCACCGGGGAATTACAAATCTTCAAAATTCCTGAAGGCTGACAGAAAACTGGTCAATGCAGTGTGATTGTAGGTAGCTGAGAAATTCCATGTAATTCAGCCCCATCTGACAGCAATAACCATTGTTATCAATTACCCTGGGTTTCACTAATCTCTATCCCACTGTTACTATTTATTTCTTTTCCTAAACCAGGACTCTTGTACCATGCTGTAGTTGCGGAAAAGCGTAGCATTTGACCCAGTGCTGCCGTAGGCCAGTGACATAAAGTGAGAGCAGTGCCCACACCCACCCATCCCCACTCCCTGAGTTTTGTTTTATCTCTGTGGCTCTCCAGCATGCACTTTCCTGGTAAAGCCATTTCATTAATGCCAGCCAGCAGAACTGCTGAGCGTGCAACACTTCAGAAGAACTGTTTGCTTACTTGAGAAACTAAATGCAGATGTGGAAGCCCTGCCTTACCTTTAGAATTGTCAATAAGGTGAAAGAACAGAGGATAGCATTTTCAAATGTGGGACCAGCAGTCCCAGGGGAGCTTTACATGTTTTCATGTGCTGATCTGCTCAGCACTGCAAGGATGAAGATCAGTTTCTTTAAAGATAGATAAATTTTGCTATAGAAGCAAGATATCTATAAATTAGATGTCTGGATATTTTTAGAAGATATTTTCTATTACTTACAGGATTAAGGACTGGATTCCTCATATGTATCAAAAGCTCTCTGCACCTGTCGTTGTTAACAAAGCTGAACTCCAAATGCCACTCAGAAATGCCCAGGCGCTTGTTAGCTTACCTCTCAGCTTAGCCACGAGGACATACAGCACATTGCCGGATGTTGATTGAATGCATCTTTCCCACTGCACGCTCTCTGGACATCATCTGTTTTCATCTTAGAGGCTGTGTGATGTCCTGTTCAACCTGGTCTGCCATGATACCAGGATTTCTTGGAGGTCAGAGTTAGCTCTTACATTTGCATTGTTGCAGGGCTGCAGCCAGGCTGGGGCTGGGACTCACAGAGAAGTCCAAGCATGTGGACAAACATCTCACCCTGACATTGCAGACTCCAATGAGACTTTCCAGGGTCATGGAAAGCCAGTCATGAAGGGGCTTAAAGCTTGTCCTGTACTAACTGTATTACTATGTTACTAGCCAAACAGACATCTCAGTCTCAGCTGAAGCATATCCCACAGGATACATGGAGATGCTCATGGAAATCACGTGAGCCACAATTCTAAGAACCTCTAAGAGCAGCAAGGGCTAAGGAAAGTGATTTGCTGAGCTAAAGCATTCCTTAGAGACAGCCACCTGCCAAACTCTATTTTGCCTGGAGATGGACAAGAAAGGGACAAAGTTCTAGGCCTAAATAGTACAGTTTTGCTTGCATCTCAGTTGTCCTCAGGGGCAGATCACTTATCAGTGATAGATCATGTCTTGACTGGTGGCCGAAGTAGCATGAACTTCATTCCCAGCTCTTTGGATGGAGCAGGAGATCTGGGAGGCTCCTCTTGAAAGACTGAAGGGATGGAGATCACACTGATAATCTAGAGTAGATGTGGACTCTGCAGTGGACAAAATATTGATTTTTTTTTTCCACTGTTTTTCTGCAAAGGGAATTTCTTGGCTTAATCCTGAAGCCTGAGCATACTGTATAGGACTGACTGTACAGTCAGGATATAAAGATCACTCTGCAAAGAGAGCAAACTGAGCTGACTAAATAGATATGTCTTTAGTTTCTTCTGATAGCACCATCCCACTACATGTAAGCTTTGGAGTAGGATCAGAGATCTGATTTTCTTCCAAGTGAGCAAACACCATGATCAGCTGGAATAGCTCAATATCGAACTTAATCTATGTCTTAGTTATATTTATTTATTTAAGTGAAGTGTTATCCCCCCAGTATAATGGACTGAGTCCATTTCAGTTTCATCCTCGATATTTCACTCTTTTAAAAATTAATTTCCTAGAATTTTCCACATACCTTTTGTTTAGAATGAAACTCACTTTTCAGTTCTAGAAGGAACTTAATAGTAAGAAATTTTTATATTCTCTTCTAAAATTCCTTAGACATTACCCATACTATCAATCATACAATGACAAGTATTTTGGTAGTTTCAGAAATGGAACTGAAAGAGAACTGTTACCTCTAAGGCACTGAAGGTATTTCATCAGATCTTTCTCAGAAGCCAGAAGCTGGGGTAACTGCTGTCTTAAGCATGCCTGGAGATTGGCCAGGTTACCTCTAAAATGCAAGTGCTCACCAAGAACTGAAAGTTGGGGACTGTCAGAAACTCACAGCTGTTGTGGATTGGGTGTGGAGGAGCACAGATCCAGCAGGTCAGTCATTGGATGGCACACCCACATGGTAAAAAGCGTTTAGAGACAAGGGAGTGATGCTGTTAGAGGATTCTGTACATCTGGCCTAGTGTTTGAAGGTTCATCATACTTTGAAGATGAAGCTTGGTAAAAGCCATAATAGAAAGAGAGTAAGGCCTATTACTGTATTACACACAGTTGGTATTTTTACTGTAATGGATATTTTCAAAACATGTCATTTTAGTTAAACTTAAGAGTGATCTCTATGTATTTTGATGCAAAACAGGTGACTAATCAATAAAATCTGAACAAACCTGAATTATATGGGAAAATTAAACTTGACAAAAATCAAAAAGGCACATAGTACTCTAAATGTACAATTTCACTGTATATCTCTTTTTACTGCAGCAACCGGGGCACAAGGGCAGTATGAACATGTGGTCCTTTATTTGATCAGGGATAATAATCAACTAAGCCAAAAGGAAAGGAAGTAGATTTTCCTAGTTCAGCTGCTAATATAATCTTTTACGTGTTCCCAGTTGTGTAACCATTGCTCCGTGCAGCATTGTAACATGCAGCCATTGTTAAATGGGTAAAAACTGTGCAAATAGCAAAGAATCCAAATGTAAAGAAATGGTATTTGATGTCACTCTCATTATGCAGTGGGCATGATATTTCAGATCCCGGCCCTGCTTTTCTCCTGTTTTTCCTGCTTATGCCTCCATTGGCATAAGGTGTCAGGTCCTTGTAAGAAGGGATTCTGCTGAGACTTGTAGTGGCTGCAAATGTCTGGTGACCATGGAAGCAGCATAGTTTGTGGTAGGATCTCCTGGTTTCCTGATCTTTCACCATCCCAGTAGTGTTGGTTACTTGAAGTCTAACCATTAGTAATGTTGCAGCATCTCTCTTGAGGCTACAGGTCCTACAGTCCTTCCATTAAAGATATCATTCTTGTCTTAGGCTGTGAAAGATGCATCTCCTTGCCATCAAAAAAGTTTCAGCTAATGACTGCTTAGACATACATTGATCCTGCATTACACAATTACTGACCTAGTCCTAGACTTTTACTTCAACTCTTATCTAGAACTAATGACTCTTATTAATTTCAATAATAAGCATAAATCCTTGAAGGTCTTAAATCCATAATTAGTTCAGAATCATTGCTTCATGTTGGCCTGAATCCCAACCGTAACTTCAGATATCACAATGCCAGCCTCAGAGGTATGATTGATTATGTGATCTCCATCACCTAAAACTACAAATTAGTCTCACTTGTTTCTTCTAGACCTGGCTTTATCCTAAACGGCTTATCTTCTTTCATTTCCAAATGTAAATTTCAAATCAGTTCTAAGTCTAAAGGCCAGACCTTGAAGTACTTATAACTAGATCAGTTATAAGTTATAAGGCTTGACAGTAAGCTTTGTGTAAGCTCAACAGCCTCTGCTAAATGCAGAAACATGCCGAAACAGATCACTTTTACCTGTTCTGTGTAAATCATAATTATAGTTCTGAGTACAATAGTAACCTATATTGTTCTCTCTACATTCTGTTTTTTTCTAGAACTAAGCATACTTTGTGAGTCCCTCTAAGCAGCAGCATTAAGTCAAGCTTGATGGCCACTGCTAAATCCAACATTATTTTCTGGTCTCAGCTTTATGTTGACTCAACCTCTGAAGTTAACCCTCATGCCAAAGATAACTCAGATTTAAGCTCCATCCTGACTACATCACCAGGAGGAAAGCACCAAATGTTCATGAATTAACTAATATTAAGTTAAACACACCATGCAAACCTTTATGGCAAAAGCCACAAGCCAAGCTCAGGCATTATGCAGGCTCATCCAACATCGTAGCCTGAATGCAAGCCCATAAACTCAGTCATAGCTATTCCAAAATCCTACAAAAAGATTTCATCATAAAAACTAGACTTGTGACCTGTTTCAGACAGGCAATTTAGCATAGCTTTACCAGTCCTTATTTGCAACAGTCCCTAGGCCCATACCAACCAGCCCATCCTTGCCTAGGCTACAACTCTTGGATAATATCAAGTTTAATCTAAACTTTAAAGTTAGGTTAGTGATTCCAACTAAACCATAGCCCAAAAGTCTGTTACTTGCAACCTAGAGCATATCAAATCTAAAACTAATTCTAATCTATCCTCAGTTTTCAAAAGCAGGTTAGGCCTCCTGAATTATGCTGATTTAATCACTAGCAGGCAGCCTCAACCCTTTTAAGTTTAGCTTGATGGCCAGTTTTACTTTTAGCACAGTAGTTTTGGCTGCTGTGGAACGCCCAGCCTGTAGCAGTACAGCTCTGTCCAGAGGCATGGCATTAATAACCTGTACTGTCTCTTTAGTGTCAAATATCTGCTTTTGTAAGACTGATAACATCTCTACAGGTTTTCTCCACCTGCTCTAAGAGTGGGGTTTCTTTCGTACCACTGTTTCTTGCTCCATAAGCCTAAAGTCCACTCAGTCCTGACCCCATACTGGGGGAAAGAGTACTGTGCTGCATCATACAAAGCACCTGCTCTTATTCCTGTGTATCTGTGACCTTCTAATAGTCTGCACCAGGTATGAGATTCTGGTAAATGGCTCTGCACTGCAGACTCCCTTCCTCTCAGTGACCAATAATCACTTATATACAAGATGGAGAGAGGTGGCAGGATACTCATGTGACCAGTGAGATGCATTTGGCATGAGGGGTGACAGAACAATACACAGGTTTACTTTTTACACGTTATTTCACTGTGTTTTCACTAAACATTTAAAGGTAAAGGCCAATTTCTCGCTAATTTTGAGTTTGGAGCAATATTCCCATGGTCCTAATTACCTTCAGGATCAAAGAACTGCACTCCTCTTCCAGCACAAATTCTGTACAGCTAAGCACAGGCTCATAGCACACAAGAAAATTGGTTCTTCTCCAATATTGCTTCATCTTGGTTGATATAATTTGTATTAGAATCACTTTTACTTTAGAAGTGGAAGCAAATTTGACTCACTCACCCACCTCTTTTGCCTTTCCTAGCACTAGTTCAGAGTAATTGATACTGACAAATAGATCAAAAGGATTTGATTTTTTGTGTTTCTTTCTCAGAAAAAAAAAAAGGCTTTGTTTTTTCCTTTAGGCAATATTCATTTGACACTGATTATACTCAATATGTACAACTTTTAACACAGATTTCCAGGCATGTATATATTAAAACCAATGTATTAATGCATCCACAGAAATGCAACTGGGCTGATTGATACAAAACCACCAAACAGCGACTCCATTAATTCTTCATATAATTTACTGTAATGCCGTTACACTACAAAAGGGAAAAGTGTTCCCATGGGCTATTCACAAAAGCTAGGAGTTATTTCATTTTACACGGACAAAACATACTGAATTCATCAAGCCATATATTTGATTGAATTAATGGGTCATAAAATGGAAATTTCTCATTTGGTTTTGCTAGGAACAATTATGATGCGTTTGGTTTGTTCTGCAGCACTATGAGAGAATTCTCTCAACTGGATATTTGAATATTAGAATATTTTTATTGTTCTTTGCTATTGACAATGAACTGCAATTTACAATGGTGTGATACTTCATGCTACTTTGTGTTCTGCAGCCTTCTAGAGAATCTGCACATTTAATGGCATATGATTGTATCTTATCTCAGATAATATTCAGATACAGTAATATATAGGGGGGAAAAAAACCCCAAAAACCCAACAAACCTCAGTGCAAAATGGTTCACACAAAACCAAGAAAACTACTGGAAATTGTGCATATAAATCCCATATCCTATATGAGAAATTATGTACACAAAGAGTTCTTTTTATGTAGAGCCTAATATACTAATACCCTGTCTGCTAGTCATTGCCTGCTTTCTCTAAATTCTACATACTGTCCTCACATACTTTAAACGATCTGGAAGTTCTGACCTTAAATTAATTATTTGTGCCCTGCCATTTGTCAGCAGAGGGAGCCAAGGATTTCAGGATAGTGACATATCCCTCACCTCCGCACTGCCCTTCCCCATCTTAACTCCTTGGAATAGGAGGTATCTCCTCTCCTGTCACTGACTATAGAGGTGACCTGCATACATAGGGAAGGAACCTGACTTTTACAGAACTAATTTGAGGACAAAATATATCCTGAACAGTCATGAAGGAAGAACTCTTTTGCAGTACTTACTTCATTTGCTAGAGAGCTTTGTCCAATAAATATTTATTTGAACAATCTGTGTTACCACTACATCTCATTGTGAATTTGCATAGAAACCAAAGCTTTCTCGCACCATTATGGTACTTTTGGCCACAGCATAAGTCTTCATCCTGAATTAAGAAGCAATTATGCTGAAGTCTTCCACATCTCAATTACTGATGTCTTTTTCCTACATAAAGTGTTTTATATCCAGAATTATTCATGACGTAGTCTAGTCAATGCTTTTGATTACTTTTCTGCAGTCAGACTTCTCTTGATAGAGGGATACTAAAAGAAGTTATATTGAATCAGAAGGAAAAGCTTCATCATGGTATCATCCACTTTCTTCCACCAAAAAAAGCACTTTTCTTCAATTCCACAATATTCAGCATATATTCAATGGACTAAATGGGAATATGGACATCAAATATCCTTAGAAGTCTAGACTTAAATCCGAACCTGAATCTGATGTTGGGACAATCTGATTCTCAAATAACACCTGCTATTTCATGAATATGTATCACGAAGTTTGTTTTGTAAGTGTGTTCTCTTCTCTGTCCTCTGTAACACCACTAGCAAATGTTCTTAGCTTCTCCAGAAACATAAATAAATGTGTGTTTGTGCGCAGATTATCATGGCACTTGTAAAACACTTTTTAAAATTAAAATAGCTATCTGAAGGGTTGCAATATTTTTAAAAAATTTTTATTATTTTTGGTCTCAGTTTACAGAGTTGTCCTAAACCAATGAAAGCTGATGAACGTATTTTTATGGATTTCTATCAGAAGAAACTTTGGGCTCATACCACAGGTAATTCTGAAATCCCATGACAGTTAGTGGCATAGTTTCCTTTCCTTCAGTATCCAGCTACAGTAGCAGGCTACTGCAGTTGGTTAGCTTATGATATTTAGACGTTTTGTTGGTTTTAAGAGGAAGAGAAATAAAATCTCCATATATGTTTTATTTATTTCCTGAGGACTTTCACTTACACAAGTAGGCACTAAACATTTGAAATTGACTTTCCAGAGCACAACAGTACAAAACTTAAGAATTTGGCTTAGTTTCATTTAAAACAGTAAAAACTGACCTTGTAAACATTTCCATAGGAGGTAGGATACATACATTTGACAGTCTGTCAAATATGAGAAAGTAAACAGTTACTCTGTGGTCCTAATAAATAATGAGCAACACAGACATTAAATAAACATTTTTTTTATATAAAAAAGATAGAAGTGAAAGACTAAAATAGCATTTTAATAAATTAGGAATAGATGCAATAATTTCTTTACAATTTACTCTTGCGTGCAAGAATCACTGACTCTTTCTGCTTACCCTGAATTTCTGACTGAAAAGCTGCAATGGTGGGAACAATCCTGAGAGATTCACAAGCAAGACCCAATCTAAATATAGTTATTTTTTGTGTGTGTGGAGGGCTGATAATGGCCCCTTTAACTCCTATATGTAATACTTTTATCTTCCACCAACTTGAAGGGGATTGTTATCATAGCCTTAATGTCTGGGGTTGGAAAATAAGCTTAGGGCACAGACACGTCTCTCCCAGTTAGGTTCCTCCAGCAGCTGCTCCCATGAAGACAGTGTTGATTGGTGGTAAAGATGATACCATTTCTCTGCTTGGTGGGGCATGGACCTCCAGATTTTCCTGAGAAGGGAACTGACCAGATGTTCCGTACATACACTGTGAAGAAGATGTGGTTTGCAAGTTTGAAGCTGTGGGGAAAAAAGGTTACCATCATTGCAAGTTTTCAGTTTATTGAATTTAACAGAAATTGCAATCCAATTTAATTTGATGGAAACTCCTATCTACCAAGCACATCATCTGAAGGACAGAATTGTCTGATCTTCCATGCAAGATTAACAGGTAAGCAGTAGGAAGATGTAATCTTGTGTAGAAATAAATGGTGCCCTAGTTTGTATTTTCCATGCAATCCTTTTTGGAAAGTGAGACCAAACTCAGTTGCTATTTGTTTAAGGCATATACCAAAATAAACCCTTTGGGATTGGGTATTTATGCCCAAAATTCACTGTCAGTGGGAGCTTTTGCCTAACACACAGAGTTGCCGAAGCACAGCATGGGGGACCACAGCACAGGAAGCATATACTGAGACATCCCTGACCCAGGATTCATTTCATCTGTTTGACAGTGAGGATCTCCAAGAGACCCTAGAAAAGCCAAGCCCATTATTAGTTTACTTAATAATTAGAAAGTGCTTCCTAATATATATTTTTATACAACTCAGCCCAATCATTCCACTCCTCATGGACAATGGATCATAGACCTCCTTATGGAAGTAAATTTATTAAACTCAAATTTAAGGAAAACACATCTTATGATACATCCTAAGTACTGAGCTGTTTCATCTCCATGGTGCATTTCATATATGTATATGTGAGCTACAGTTTAATACTCAGCACTTGTTAGGATGCTAAAAAGTTCATAGGTGCTCCTCAGTTGTTGGCTATACTTACGCATAGGGGTCCGGCAGACAATTGAAGGTGAGGAGTCAGTGTAGTATGAGCCTGTTTGTTTTCTTCCACTGTCATCCAAGATATTCAGTGGATCATGTATATCACTGTACGATGGCAGTGACCGAATGCTGCTGACACTACTGATTACAGAAACATGTTGGTCCACCATTGTTCCAAGTCTGTGAGATTCTGAATAATTTATGCTGTTTCCATAATATCCTAAGTGAAGATTGGAAAAAAAAGATGAATGAAACTACTGGGTAGTGTATGAGCCTGTGATAACCTTGGAAAAACAGTACTTGTTACTGGATGGAGCCTTTCAGAGTAAGATTATTTCTGTACACGCACGGCCTAGAAAAATAAGCATCATATGTAAGGACTGACCCAAAAGAGAGGTGGTAACAAAGAAATCAAAAGATGGTAAGGGTTCAGTCATGCCTTCAGTACAGAAAATTGCTCCTTCCTTCTAAGTTCAGAATCAAACCTAGCCTGCAATCGGTGGCCTTAAGAGACACCATGGGGAGTCCTATCCGCAGTTCAGTGCTTCCTTCTGAAGCTTACAACCAAGGAAAGCATACATGGAAAGAAAATCTGCAGGGTAATATGTACTCACTGCATAGACAAATCCATATATAAGTAACATTTCCACTGTGTCTTTCCTCCAGAAGAGGGAGGTGTTTTGCTGACTGTATCTCTGAAGCAGTAATTTTACATTTGAAGTATGAGAAATGCAAGGGCTGAAGTCTCGAACTATTGCTAATGCACATTTACGTATTTCTTTTCACCCTGTGACTAGAATGCTCTATTATGCTGACCCCAGAGGTAAGCTATCTTGTGTCTGCACTATTTCATAGCAAATGTTTTGGGGGCTTTTCAAGAGATTGTTAAACCACAAGATCGTCCTGGTTTTGCTTCCTTTGTGCGAGATATGGTGATGATACCAAAGGAAGATTAGCATAAGGTAGCAGATGCATTTGAGGTCAACTGAGGATTCACCAGAGGAAAACAAACCCTTAAGTAGCTTATTAAGCTGCTTTGCAATCTCTGTGTGTTATCAGAGAAGTGGAAAACAGGAATGTATAAATAAAAGCTGAAATACATCTTCCATAGGAAAAAAGGCAAAGAAAAAGCATTTTACTCCAGCAATGAAAGAGAAACAAAAGGAAAAAGAAAATATATATTAATACCGTTGGAAGCATTAGTGGGATAAGCTGGTCCTGGACATGTAGATACTGAGTTGTTCAAGAAATTGAAACTCCCGGTATTCAGAAACTGCATATTGTGTGTGTCCTGAGACATGTTGGAGGGACCATAGCTGGAAGGGGATCTGGCATTGTAGGGAGACACGGCACAACTGTTGCTGAAGTAGTCTCTGGAGAACTGCTGCTCACTCAAGGCATTGAATCGGCTGGGCTCTGCTCTGTGGTCGTAAACTCCTGAAGTGGAATGGGCCTGTGTTCTGAACATAGCCTGGTAATTGGAATTGTTTCCATAGTAATTCTGATTAGTCTGCGACAAAGTCTGATAAAGGGGTTCTGAGTAGGAAGAGCACTGTGAATGTGTCGATAACATGGGACCTACACTGGGAGGTCTCACAGCCATTGGCCCCTGGTTGATAACACTTCCTCGGCTGACCATGGCTGGTGAAATGGGTGGAGTCATGAGGTGACCAGTGCTTTGAGACAGCTCCATTTGATCTGGAACAAATAAACATTAACTGTGATTATTGTCCCTACCTCAGTACTGCTGTTAAGACACAAACCCTCTAATAAAGTGCAGATTACCATTTGAAACCTTTACAACAGATATGCACTGGCTCCCACCTATACAATTCACAGCTTTTATTTCATGGCTTCAGGCTATAAAGTTCCCCCTTTCATTCTCCAGCTTGGAGGTGCCACATTCAGTGGGAATTTCCAACAGTTACAATCCTCATGTGCTCCAGCAGGTGTTACTGTTCATTCTCTCCTCACAAGAACCTCACCAGGCCAAGAGTTCTAAGATAGTTTTACCATTTTTCCAAGAGGACCTATTTACTGGCAGGGTAATTACAATTGCTGACTTTTGTAAATTATCACAGAAGGTGAGCTCATGAAATGTCATTTACTAGAGGTGTTCATAAATGCATGTGGTCATTGCTCCTCCTGCAGCAACATGTTACTATTAACCTGAAAGACTAACAGGCAAATTTGGGAAGGAGAAGCTGGAAGAGTTGACACACACCTGTCAGCTGCATACTCTCCCCGTCTCCCGTGGTGAAGGGGTTCAGAGCAGAAGGTGCACTGCTGGGCTGGCCAGCTGACAAGGACACGTAGGTTTGCTCTCCTAGGCACTCATTTTTGACTGAAGTGTCGCTGGGCAGAGGAGCGGCTTTGTTGCGATTTGCTAGGAAGCAAGAGCTTGGTGATGCAGTGAAGGTGGCTTTGCTTGCATCTGGAAGGGTAAATGAAAACCCTTGTTGGCTGTTATGCATGCTCATTGCACACGAATTCTGTTTGTATCATTTTCCCTGACCACAGATCTACATCACACAGTATCAGCTCCTTACTGAAGCCATCACAGTGAAGGTATGAACCAGATTTATTCCCTTGAAGTACATGTCAACAATGAAGTCAAGTAAAGTGCATTAAGAGTGAATCAGGATCAACACTCCATCCTAAAGAATTAACAATGGCAACTTTAGAATGCTTGAACTCTCTTTTCATATTGATATCTAGAGAAAAGCATTTGTTATACTCAACAGTTCTTCAGCTTTTTGCAGACTATTGATAAAGTCAGTTTTGCTATTCTTCAATGGAAACCATGATTTTACCTTATGGTTTCAAGAACTTCACCTAAACACGCAAGGATAAGGCAACTGTCACACAGGCCAAGTTTTTCTCCTGGAGGCTGAATTAAAAGAAGTGCAGCATCTACTGTCAGACAAATTACATGCACGTTTCTTGCTGCAAAGTGCAGATTTAGAGTAACAACAACTAAAAGGCTAAGGATTGACTGCCAGGGCTAATGCTAAGAAAAAATAATTCTGCAGGTTTCTGAAGTTTCACTGGATTTTTAAGGATTAACTTGTACCAGAATTTGATCCAAATCAATCTTCATTCTTTTTATAGCAAAGGACCTAGAACACATAACTTCAAACTGTCTAACTTTGAAGAAGCCATGTAAATGGAAAATGTTAAGGATACTGTTTTCAAATAATTTTATTTTTCTTTCATATGAAGTATGACTATACTTCAGCCACATGCTAAATAGGGCTCCAAGCTTGTGTTTCAATGTTGAAGGGATATTTGCACTTTGGTAACATTTAATAAATTCTTAGTTCAAATTGTAATTACACATTTAAGCTTTGGAGAAAAACTGGATTAGGAATTCCTGCCCTTTCTGCTACTTATACCTCTTTTCACACTTCAGTTCATGGCCCTTCAGATGTACCTACAAGTCTTTGCTGAATCCAAGATAATTTCAGTGATCCGTAGTATTGACATTCCAACAAAACGTTGTGAAGTGAACTGTGGTAGGAAGGTGGGAATGAATTGCTGAGTGAATGGCCACAAACTTTTCAGATGAATTTGACAACATTGCATATAACTACACCTTCAGGGGAACGCAGTAAACTTGCTTCGGCTTAAACAAATACATCAATTTCTAAACATACCCTAGTACATGCAAAAGAACCAAGCTCTAGTTACCTAAATTCTTCATGTATTTGTCCAGTAGATTCTGGAGTTCTTGTTCTTTGTCATTGTTGAACTGTGTCTCCATGGCAAGCAGGATGTACTCATCTAGTAACATGCGGATCAAATGAAAAGAACCTTTTGGAGGAGAAAGAGAGAGAGTAGCTGAGTTATCTTTGTGACCATCTCTCACCACTCGGTAAGAAGCCAGTGAAACAAACAAATAATTGTGGACTTTAAATGACCTGGCAAGACCAACAAGGAATAGTGCCTAACTTCTAGCTCTAATCTCTCTTTGCACTGGCCCACCTAGCTCAATTGTTTACTGTCCTGTAGGCTATTTGACCACTAATTACATCAAAGAAAAATACTGATGAAAGTGAGACATGCTTTATACTTGAAGAGAGCACACAGTGGAACTAGATAAGGCTGAAGTCTGCTAGAATGCCTCTGCTCTATTTCTGTTTGCCTTGTGCTAAATAACCAGACAATAACTGGTGAAGTCTTTGACCTTATTTCAAAGATATATCACATTAAAAAATGTGTCCCTACAGTAATTTCAAATACCCTCTGAATTTTAGATAACAATGTACCTATGGCTAAACATAAGAAATTACACACTAGAGTATGTTTCACTTGTTCTGCCATCTTCTCTGTTATAAAAGGTTCTTTCTGAGTGTTTCCGAAAATGAAAACATTCCTAAAGATGGATGTGTGAGCCTTCATTTTTAAAAGCCACAAACACTGTTAAATTGATCATCTGCTGATTCCTGAATTAAGTGTGTGGTGACTGCCAAATTCCTTTTGCTTTTACTAAAACATAGCATGCACAAGAACTTATATTCAACAGTAATTTTTTACCAGACTGATCCACAGGTAAAACTAGTAATTTATATCTTCTATCTCTTATACTGAGATATGCAGTTACATTTCCACTGCTGTATGAAAACAGACCAAAGCTTCTAGCACTTAAATATCAAAGCAATATCAAACCAGCAATTCAAGGGAAAAATACCTTTTAAAAACAAACCTGTGACATAGGTCACCAGCAAAATATTGCTAGCATTTACTGTGAAATGTTAGTTTGAAAAACACACTACGAGGATTTGTGGCTTTGATCAAAGAATTTTTAGATTAGGATAGGTTCCTCAGCACAGGAAATCGTGGAAAGCTGGTAAGTGCTAACATATATATGTACAAAATATGAGTGTTTTTATAAAGTTCAGGTACCAAAACTTGATGCGTTGTTTAGAGTTAGGTTATGCATCACTCGAGCACCGAAAAAGCTCCATTTCAGAAGGAAGTCCTGAGCTCTCTTCTTTAAAGACCTCCCATTTTGCTTGCTTGCCTGAAAGAGAATAGTAAAATACTGTTAAGTATGCTCACTTGCTTTCTGCAAACAGGAGAGCAGAACTGAATATCCTTGAGAGTTCAAGGAGTCCTTGACTCAGGCTGATGTGGCAGAGTGAATCAAGCTGCCTTATTCAAACTATCTCCTTGCTGTGTGACCTAACTTGGTAAAGCTGCCTTCACTCTCTTCAGTGCGACCACAGAATGTTGTCTGTCAATGCTGGATGAAGCAAACTGCTTACTGCTTGGGCCTGATGTGTCCTGAAGGTACATAAATTACCTCACACTCTAGTATTAAAGGAGGAGGGAGGGAGGGAGGGAGGGAGGAGATGACGGAGATGAAGGAGATGAAGGAGATGAAGGAGAGGAGGGAAGGGAGGAAGGAAGGAAGGAAGGAAGGAAGGAAGGAAGGAAGGAAGGAAGGAAGGAAGGAAGGAAGGAAGGAAGGAAGGAAGGAAGGAAGGAAGGAAGGAAGGAAGGAAGGAAGGAAGGAAGGAAGGAAGGAAGGAAGGAAGGAAGGAAGGAAGGTAGGNGAAGGAAGGAAGGAAGGAAGGAAACAGAAATTATACTTTATACTTTTTATACTCTTTGTACTTTAATTTGATCTGTGTAATACTGCTCACAATTTCTCTTACAGAATGGTATGTTACTATCCTGATGATCAAAGTGATGCTTTTAATGCTGCTCATTTCATACAGTCACTTTGCTCTGGGAGTGATTTGATCGTGTGGTAACAGATGCCCTGATACCTTCTCAAACAGCAAGCAGAAAGAAGCTGTTGTGTGAGTTTGACAGTAGCCACACTTTAGCATGAACAGAAGGCAGACAGCAGAGGAAGGATTACATGTTCTGTAAATGATTAGCTTCTGCTCTAGTCAACCTAGCGTCATATCAGAACTTGTTGGTACTTCTTCCCTTAAGTACAGGAAAACAATGCTAGGAACCACACCTGTTAGCTTTAATATAGTGTCACATAGTAGATGCTGAATGGAAAATTGCTTCACCTTTTCTGCCTGACTTGTTTATCAGGAATTGTCTTCTGAAATTGTGGAATGAAATTTAGACCATAATCATTCCCGTCTAAAATAAGTTGAGATTACTCAGCTTCAATGGGATTTTTTTTGCCTAGGGAGTTTTCTGTGTATGTGAGGACTTGCTTTGGCTCTGCTGCCCTGAGTCATCCAAAGCTCCTCACTGTGCTGCTCACATATGTCAGCAATTGTTAGGAAACTCGGAGTACTTTAAAAAGAAAGAAATTATCACTGTCTCCATTGACATTTGGGAAAACAGGCGAAGAAAGGAAAAAGGGCATGCCCATGGTCTTCCTGTAAGTGGCAGTCTCTCGTCTGCCAGCCAGTCGATGCTAACTGTACTGTCTCATCCTTTTGCATCCATTCATATCAAGATCCTACCTAAAATGATGAATAAGAGACTGCATTTTCAGATAGAAAAAGTCTGATGAGAAGACCAGTGTTCAGCTATTAGCCAGCAATATGTAACATCTTGTTCTACTAGTTTACAGTAATTAGAGTCACAAATTGGGTAAATATCTCTTACTTTGCTGTAAGTCAAAAATCCTTTCTTCTGTTCTGAGCTGTAGTTTATTAATCCCAACATAACTACATGCATATAAAATACTTGTGATGAAAATGCATCTTGTCAATTGGAGGCAAGCTGGGGAATCCCATCAAAACCATCAATTACTGTGTTAAGCATCTTACAAAGCTACAAAACTGTATCTTCCACCCTGGAATGCAGAAATCCTTCAGGAGGCTAGCTATCTCTGAATCCACCTGCTGCAATAACTTATACAACACACAGTACCACCCAAATGCCATGGAAGAGAGAATTGCTTCTCTAAGGAACAACTTTTGCTCACCTTACTCAGAGCAAACCCCCTGTGATTCTGCAGGCGCACGTAAGGTGGGAGTTTCTTTCATGTACAGTTTGCCAAAGTGCTGACTTTAGTGTTTTAGCTACAATACTTCTTAATTTGTCACACACATAAGACAGCTCAACAAGATTAACTAGAACTAATATCACTGGAATCTTTGACACCATATGACAGACTTCCCTGTCACAGTAAGGACATAGGAGCAGAGATGAAAATTCCTTGTGGAAAATCAGTGGGACCACATAAGGAGTAAGGGGAGTAGGATTTGGTCTGGAGTCAGGCAGAACATTTGAAAGGTACCTTGATAACCCTTTGCTCAACCACAGTATCCAACCACTCAATAAATGATTCCACAGTGGCATTCTTCTTTAGAAGGTCCTTCAGTTCTTGGAACACTGTAATAGAGTCATCTACCATGTAAAAAGGAGAACATATCATCGCACTCTATTCTGAACGTGAGAAAAAGCCACTCACCAGCCATAGGACAATATTGTAGCATGGAAAGGAAAATCAAAGAATTAGGGCAGTGAAGAAGTAAGTAATTCCCCAGAAAAGCAAGCACACACACATCCATCACACACATGTATTTTAATTACTTTAGCATTACAATGATACAAGTTGTAAGACAATGCAATGAAGTTTTATAAGAAAATAAAAGCAAAAGAAGATTATTATATTTTCCACTCCTTTGTAGATTCCAACTTGAAAACTCTTCTAATACTAGATTTAGTAGGAAAGCTTTCTCTGTAATATGGCAGATTTGCAGTGTCTTGTGTTTCCTTTATATTTTACAAGTTTCTCACAACAGGATATGAAGTTAATTTCCTCAATTCCCATTTTCAAATAAGTGCCTGAATGACCAGCTATTTCTCTTCTCCTTTTATTTTTTAATCAGTGTGAAAGAAGACAAAGACTAAAATAAAAAATAACTACACAAAAAAGTAGGAAATGGGCAACTCAAATGAAAGTGTGGATAGGATTGTGAAACTAATATTAAAGAGAACAAACTTTCAAAATCAAAGTAATAATATTTAAAGGACAACACACTGCTATTCCTTTCAGCTTATGCAACTCTAATCAACATGACTCCTATGACAAAGTAATCTTTTTAATAGGCAAAACGGCTACATCTATTTTTCAACAATGTAAATGAAAACTAACTACCTCAAAATTTGTACTTCACTCTATTCTATGTATGAAAATGGCTGCTACACTAAATAGAAAATTACATATATTTTTAAAGCTCAACTTTCAGAAAAAAATCTGATTAATTTACAAAAGTGAACTAGTTCAAATACCCATTACATTAAGCCACAATGATATGGAATTTTGGACAAATCTTTCAAGAACTGATCTGTGCAATATCCCCATGTAATTAGGACCAAGTTTCAAAAAAAGTTCGCAACTGGCATGTAAATGAACTTTTCGGCAACCATTTGGAATCTTTTAGCCGAGATGACTTCCCAGCACAAGCTTCTGTTCTTGTAGGACATGCTAGGGCAACCAATTGGTTTTCCTAAGCTACTGAAGATTCTATGAATGCCCTGTCTCAGTCAGTCCAAGTCGGCTGGCATGGCATGGAATGAAAGAATGAATTGCTTTTAATGGTACAGATATATCACCATGGACTTACATTCACTGTAGACTTCCCCATCAGAGTCTGTGCTCCCTGAAACTGCAAGGAGGGCCTGAGAACCAATACTATTCAAATCAACTTTTTCAATATCCGACACCATGGAATTCACCACGTGCTGATCAAAAAGAGCTGGCCGAGCAATCTGCAAGAGAAAGCAAGATAAAATGCTGAAACCCTGTTGTGGTTTTGCCCCAGCTGGCAGCTAAGCACCCCACAGCCACTGACTCATTCCCTACCCCTCCATGGGATGGGGGAGAGAATCAAAAGACTGAAAGTAAGAAATCTTGTTGGGTGAGTTAAAACCAGTTCAAGAACTTTTAAAAAGAAATAATAAAAACAGTAACAATAATAACTTGAAAGTTTAAAAGAAACCCCAAAAAACAACAGAGAAAAATACAGTTCAGCAAAGACTAGTGATGAAAATGAAAACAATTGCTCACCACCAACTGACCAATGCCCAGCCAGGTCTCTGAGCAGTGATCCCCTGCCAAACTTTCCCTCAGTCTGATTGTTGATCTGTGGTATGGAATATTCCTGTGATCAGCTGGGGACAGCTGTCCCGGCTATGTCCCCTGCCACATTTTTGTGCAAGTCCAACTTACTTGCTGGCAGTGTGGTGTAAGAAGCAGAGAAGACCTTGGCTGTGTGTAAACACTGCTCAGCAGTAACTAAAATAGCCCTGAATTATCAATAGTTTCCAGTACAAATCCAAAATATAGACCCATACTATGATGAACAAAACTAACTGTATCCCAGCCAAAACCAGTACAGGCTTCCCCTGCCTCAGATCACCCAAAGAACTCCTCAGAGAAGAATCTTATTATGTTTAATTTTATTGTCATGGATGGGTTTATCACAGATCAGATGAGATGATGTTTCCCTTTCATTAGACTCCTGATGCTCTTCTAATGTGCCTTCCTATCAGATTATCTTCACAATATCACCCATATGGTGCTTTCGTATTAATATTTATGAAAGAGAAAAGCAAGTCAAATGAATCTGTGGTGTGTCTACAGTTATTCATGAGGCCTACCACCTCAAAGCCCAAGATGCTAGCGCAGAAGGAAGTTCCTCAAATGGCACTGTATTCTTTTGGACAATCTACAAACCCATCACATGGAGGTGACTCCTAATTGCAGATATCTGTACCCTGACAGTGCTGCCTTGGAGTTCCCAACTACCTGTCCCTCCCATTCTTCCTTTTCACTCAAAACTCCAATAGAAATAGAACATCATGGACAAGGCAGCGAATCTTTGCCAGGCAAGAAGGATCATCTGATATTTTCCAATCTGGTACTAAACAAAATACACATATATTCCACTTGATCATTTCATTGAAAAACGTTCCTGTGATGGCAGTTCATTATAACCATGGTCTTTGCACTCTTTTCTGGTACAAAATTTGAAGTTCTGGTCAGATCTATTAAGGGTCACTTTCTAATTTCATGGTTAAATCTACAAGACATAAGTGTTCCATGGATGAAGGTCAACCTTGAAAAAATAATGCATTTTATCTCATAGCCAGAAAGGTACACTGAATACAACTGGCACACTTTTGGATGTATAATCTTATTCTGTTTACCTGTGCAAGGTGTAGGAATGATGTCTGTCGTTTCAGGGAGGAAACAAATCTTCGTGCAATAGGCAATTTCTTATCTATCAGGCTTTCCGGTAGATTTTCCAAAGAGGAAGCAACCCACTGTTCCCAGTTTTTGGCAAAACTTCTTATATCTGCCAGTAAACTATAGGGGAAACAAAAAGTCATTTGGAGAATCACCAATAAAAATTGTCTAGCATTAGTTTAAATAATTGAGTTTCAATCTATGGCTAACAGGCTTCTGAACATATCTGGAAATTACTCCTCAGGTGCTACCAAAAGAAACAGGAAATGACCAATCATTGGTCTTTGTACTGACTACCTACTGATACGTACCTCCTCTGGGAAAAACTGTAAGCCAATTGGGACATTAAAATGCTATCTAATATTTTAAGGCTGTTCTATAGCTGCCCTCAGAGTTGACACTATTTTGCCATACATACTCTACTGTTCTAAAAATGAGCATAAATACTGTGAGGAAATTTCTCTAGAATATAGAATTACTGGTATTTATCTGTAATATGCCTAAAAATCAGAATGTACCATGATTATTTTCAAATACCTACCTTTCTGGCATTTCTTGCATTGTTGCAGGGATGAGTACATCTGTAAGAACCTTCAAAAAGTTAACAGAAAATGACATCATGCTTCCACCGGCCATTTATTCATTCATTCATCTGTCTTGTCTACTTAGATTGCAAAGTGATAAGTACAGAAAATTTACACAGAATAAAGCCATTCAACCTACTGTCCAGATTTTTCCAGTCACTATTAGATAGGAACATATGAAATATTTATACACTTAGATAGCACCCATCCCTAATGTATATCTTCACAGCAGTAAAGTGAGAAAACAACCAAACAAGAAATGCTATCCTCCATGTCCCAGAGTAGGGAAATCAGTAGAAGTGAGATGCACAAACACTTGGTGATGCTAGAAAAGACAAAGTCTCTGTAAAGCAGATACTCAAGCATCTCCCAAGTCCTTGAGTGCTGTCGACTCTTCTTTCTGTCAAACTGGACACGGCACTGCAGGCATTCAGAGTTTAGCCATAGAGATCCCTGTAGCTAAGTGTGGTGTGGAACGGTTTTGGCAAAAAACTGTGCCATCTGGTATGCCTCCTAGGTAATGTTTTTGTGGAGGACAAAGTTGTTAGACAATATTCCAAAAATCTCCTTTCATTGTTAATGTAAATAGTTTGATAACAATCCAATGTAATTCCTTCTTCCTTCTGTCAGCTGTGATGTCAAGAATATCTAACATGATTATAGATAAGAAACAGTGAGAGACAAAGAAGAGGCAAAGTAGTAAATTTATGAACTTTTGAGAAATTTGGTTTTACTCAATTTATAATTTAATGCTCCTCTAGTATTTCTTTTTCTGTCACATTAAATCTATCATAAATAAAGTTAATATTGAATCTATTGAGACAGCACATTTAGACCAGGAAAAAACTCATAAACTCAAGGTCCATTATAACCTCTACAAGTAAATGAGGCTTAATGACCCATCTCCTGGGTAGTAATTATGATTTTTGATGCTAATTACCTTTGCTTTACTATGCTAACTAAAACACTTCTTACTTTACAGCTTTATATGCTTCTAAGAAATACGTACTTTCATCTTTTCTGGATTTTTCCCCCATATCTTTGTACAGTAACTAATGACAGGTTACAACAAGGCATCAGAGCTAAAAAGCCTCAAGTCTTTTGCTTTGACTGGTTGGTGTTTACTGTTAAGCCAAGAGTTATTTCTTCTCATCAATATGTGATGTGAAATCTGTTAGAGAGACATCAATATGACAATCCTTTTCTATTTCTATGGCATGTCCTATCAGAGCAACTTAAAGTACTTTGCATCTACTAAATAATCATCTGATCTGACTTTCCAAATGAAAAACTCAGGAAACTTTGGTGGCATTATTTCGTTTTTTCCCAGTGCTCTTTAACTTATTCCTGACCTTGCAACACTCCTAAGGGTTGCTTCGTTTTGACTATTTATGTGATCATGCCATGAGTAAGATCAAAGAACTCATATGGTACAAAAGCTCTGCAAAACAAGTATTCCTTAAATTTTTTTTAAACCCAGACCAGTTTAGGGTGTAGCAGTTTTGCTGGTACATCTAACATGCACATCTAACAGCATGGGAACAGAAATGAAAGGCACCAGGTAGAAGAGGCAAGAATATCTTAACCCAGTATTGTTCCAGCTTGCTAACATGAAACCATGGCCTGACATAACCTGTGAGTAGCAGACTGGCATGTGGAATCACCTTACTGATGTGCCACAGACTCTCTTTTCTGGCAGAAATTGCAATAATCTTTTCAGTGAAAACAAGGCTTCAATTTTCATCCAGGATTACCTTAGTCAGCCATGTCAGTGAGCACATGAGCACTTCTTTCAGCCACATTCAAGCAAGTAGGTCAGGGTTTCACTGTTGGTGTGCTGACCATGGTCACACATCAGGTCAGAGCAGAGCTGAGACTGGAGTTCAGCTCTTACAGGTGCCCATTTGATGTACTGATTTCAATGATTGCTGATTTAGAGCAGAAAGCAATCATAGCATCCTGTCATTCTATCTTTATACTGATACAGAAGCTGTACTGTGGGTGAGATTATCCATGTAGCTAAATGCTTAACTTACCTTATACAGTATTGAGTCACAGACACAGAAAATGTCAATGATGATAGGATTTTCAAGCAGGGGAAGAAGGTGGTCAGGCATTCCTTGCCAAAAATGTAATAGGAAATGCTGGATCTAAAGGAATAGGAACCAGATTCATAGACATAAATCATGCTTTCTTGGCTTCCCATGCATATGTACCAAGAGTGGGTGTTCTAACAACCTTACCTCTTCAAAGTTCCCATTAATTGCATTGTCAAGGACACACTGACAGTGTGTTTTGTACATCATGATAAGAGTATCTACCTGTTTTGGAAGAAAGAAATATTAAACAGTTTCTTAACTCTTTCCTTTACTGCTATGGTGATCTAAGCTTCTGCTTTCTGTAGCCAGTATTTAAGCCTATAATATAAACTGTATTGCCATGCATATTTACAAATAGGCAGCCTGTATATCCAGAAGTGATGAGAATGTCACTCATCTCTAGTTTTATCAATAGCTTTATGCCATTATTATTCAAGCATTATTTAAGTCATTATTTAAGTCAAGCACTGATGCTGTGGTCAGAAATGTAGCATCTGAATGTGTATACACTGTGAAAATGTGGATAATAAAGTAAGGCAATAGCTAGATTAGTCAGTCAGATGGTAAAGTAAATTCACCCTTCTGAAGCTAAGATTAATCCCAAAGAGCAGTGCAAGTTAATCATTAGGCTACTACAGGCGTCTATGAGTGTTCTGAAACATCATCTAGTTGGACAAATGAGAAAATAGCTGCCAGTCATTTGGTCAAAGTTTAATCACTGTCTCACATGAACTGAACTTTAAAAAGCAGAACTCCCTTTCATCTCATCAGGCCACTTTATCTGAATGGAGTGTTCCCTTATTTTAAAAAAAAAAAAAAAAAAAGGTAGTAATTTTTTAAAATTGTAGCAAATTATAACACAAGAAATATGCAAACTATTTTAAGGAAGGAAAAGTGCTACCAAAACCATTCTTATGGTCCTGAATCACAGAAGGTTTGTCACAGCTTAGGAACTTCTCCAGCAAACCACCATCAGATTTCAAATGAACCTGGTGCCATCTTACTGCGATAGGCTCAGGATGCAGATTTCTTTGAAAACAGACCTTTCTGACTTTCAGAGATGCTTCTCTAACTACGTATCTTTGAAAAGCAATAGTGAAGTGTGAGACTCAAGAACATTTTAAAGAATTGGTTTTGAAATGAGTCAATGGAAGTTTGAAGTTTGGGTAAGTTCTCTCCAGAAACATTAAATGCAGGATTACGCATCTATTTTAGTGCAGACTGCTGTATTTATGGACTCTCCCGAGATCTGAGCTGCAAGCAACTTCTTAGGAGTTTAATGCAGGAGTCAAACTTCATTTATGGGCTGTCTTCAACAGAGTACCTAAATATCTTAGGTTCAATAAGCTTTGGTCAGATTAAGTTGATGGAGGAAAAAGGCAGTATGAAAAGAAAACAGGAAGTAAGAGAACAAGAAACTAGGAAAGAGCAGCAAGGAAAGAGAATGCAGGAGACACACAGAAATCCATCTTTCCCACAGTCTTCTCATAAGTCAGTAAGTCTGTCCCCAGTCAGTCATGCACAATGCTGCTGACCCAAAAATGAACACAGAATGAACTGCAAGTTTTTCTCCATTGTTGGAACAATAAAAATCAGTTTTGTTTATACTGCTGTGTTGGGTTTTCAAGGAACCTCAAATGTTTGTCAGATTTAAATTTAATGAGAATGCTGTCTATATGAGAGATGTCACTTCACTGATGGAGACTATAGCAGCAGGCGGTGCACACTGCCGAGTATACCAGTTCTTGGGCTTTCTTTAGGAATGGCAAGATTTCCAGCTAAGATTTCCAGCTAAGATCTCCAGCTAAGACAGCTCCTTTTGTTTAGCTTCTCCCTACAGGAATCCCAGGCTTCACTCACTACTTTCTCAGAACGAGCTTAGAAGGAGGGGCTCATAAAACACAAAGTTTTAAAACAACGTGTCTCAAACCAGTCACTATCATCACCTGCACTGGATGCTAAATTGAAAAGTTCAAAACGTCTGTCAAAGGATTTCTAGCACAATGTAACAGCTTGTAAGGTGACAAGAAACAACACAGACATAACACACAGGCAAAGAGTCAAAGACCTAAAACATGACAGAGATACTTCCAACTGAAGAGTTATCCTTAGGATAAGCAATACCAAGTATTGATTTGAAGAATGATTTAAGTAATTTAAAAAAAAACCAAAACACGTTCAGATTTTCAGTCTCTTTTCAAACAATTAATGAAGGAAAGTAAAATTCATATAACTATTTGTTGTGAATTATTTGTCCTGTTCTAATCAGAACAAAATTTACCTTAAATCCAAAGGCATTTGTAAAGAATACAACTCTCAGTTATTTGTTTGTTTTGCTCTCCCTGTCTTACATACCATCAGTTTGTAAAATACTGGGTCAGTTAATAGGTAAATAATTCAACCACCTTTCCATTGGAAAGCCGGTTAATCGGTGTTAGTAAAGGTTTGCCCCCTCTATAAATCAGTCACCTCTGTTTGATTATGGACATTTCTGGCTCTTTCATGTCAATACCTCAAAGGCTAAGATATGAAGAAACATTCTGTGGCAAATTTTTGATCTCTAAGACATAAGAGAAAGAGCTCACTTTTTACCTTGTCTTTAGAAATGCACTCTTGAAGCAAAAGGTGTTGAGCACTTGGAAATTCTGGAAGCAGTGTTCCAGTTTTGGAACTCAGAGAATATTTACGAGTAAAACCACCCTGAAATAGAAGGGAAAAAACAGGAACATTGAAATAGCTAATACTGTTACATCTGAAATCAAAAATTCATGCTAAACTTGCATGTTATTTCATGAATCTCTCAAGGTTCTGAAATACTTGCATTCAGATAATCCTTCAAAAATATTGATGCTTATCCAGAGCTGGACACCAGCTCAGGAAGGTTATTAAACATGTGTCTAGATCTAAACTCCACCGAACACTCCTAAGGTCTCCAATGCTGTGATTAAGGTGCAACTCTCATCCTCAAGAGAAGAAACACAATCTGTGTTATAGTCCTGCCCTTACTGGCTGAACTGTAGTTATTCTCATGGGATTGCACTCAAACCTAAAGTAAAGATCATTTGGCTGAAACCCTTTGTCCTATTTTAGCCTAGCCAGTCCTTATGTCAAGTCAAGGTGCAGAGCCACGAGCTGGCCTTCTGCATATTCCTGTGGAAAATCTATTACTTCTGTGCAGATCCTCTCTGCACTAATGGATGAAATCTATGATCTTGCACAAGGCATTTGAATGGAACTTTAAGTGACCTTTTCCTACTCCTTTGCCTACAGTTAGATTTCACTGAAGTGAGAATGGTAGGCATATAGTGCAACATATAGTGTAAACGTGTGCAAATTAGACTATTTTTCTGTAAATGTTGACTCATTAATTGGAGGCCAGTTTCAAGTGAAATTCTCTCAATTACTGAATTCAGAAAACCATAGCTGTAACTGACTTATTCAACATAAGTATAGCCCTATTCTTATAGGGTGATATGTCTGACAAAACAGACAGAAAAAAAACCAAAAGCATACATCCTGTAAACTAATTTTCCCTGTGGTATCTACTATTCAAACAGACATAAAGCTCTAAGTAAAAGAAACTGCAGAAATTTAGAAACGTTAGTACTTCCTCATGTCAATACTTTTGTAGTGTTATAATTGCCTATCAGTATAAGGAGGGTATTTTTCTTTAACAGGAGTAATCCTAATGATTTTATTATGCAATTACCCATGAAATATATTAAAAGCTCTGATTAAAAGGGATTTGTTCATTTAAAAGAAGGCTGTGATGGTGGTGGGAGGTTTAAGAGAAGATAATCTGCAATGTTTTTTACCTTGCTAATGGACTTATATGACTGTGCCTCAGTTCTAGGCTTAATATTTTAACCTGCTGCCACTTGCCCTTTCAATTTAATGCCATCTGTTTCTAATGGCCATTTAACATTAAGATAATGACAGTAATATTATCTGCCTAATTAACCATGCAGACTCTAATGGTGCACTAACTGGTTTAGATAAAAGAATTTGCTGATATCTCCCCCTACAGAGAGAATACTAGAAAATGTGATAAAACACACCAGAAGTAAACAGTGTCCCTGGCACTCAATAAGTGTTCATTCAAATGCCATTTACTCAGTATATTTAGACAATCAGTGCTTTAACATCTTTTCAATGTCTTTATGTTCCTACTGAGAATTACACCTTATGCAATCGTTGTAAATCTTTTTGGGATACCTAATTGCATGTACTTTCAAGCAAATGAAAAAGGACATACCTAACACCTGTTCACGCTAATGAAAATATAATGCCAAATTTTCAGTACACTGAGATTATTATAATTCAGTTTTGACCATGAAAGACTTTTTTTCTCTTAAGACCTGCCTGAATAATTTCAGACAATACAGAGCTAGACAATCAAGAACTCACAATGATCTGCCCATTCTCATTTATTTCCACTGAGTTATCTCTGAACAATTTTTCTGGGAGGACAAAGGAACTTTGGGTCAGAAACAAGACAGATCTGTGGGACTGTCAATTCCAAGGCAGACTGGGAATGCCACATCAGAGATGGAAGAAAATATGCACCCATTCATGCCAAAGGAACCAGATATATTCCATCCCAAAACTCTGAACAACTGAATGCTGCAGTAGTGCTCATAAATATGTTGGGGATATCCCAGGGCATAGCACTATCTTTTTTTGATAAGATAGCCGATTAACTGAACAGGGAAAATGCAACAGATCTAATCTATCTGAACCTCACTAAAATACTTGACATGGAGTCACCACGGGAAATGATCAGTTATAATGGTGAGAGTGGGGATTAGTAAAAGAATGTAAAAATGTTTAAGGAATTGACTCCAACTGAAATGCTAAGAAGTTGTGTTGACAGGGAAACTACTGAGTTGAAAAGGGACTGAAGTAAAAATTCCCAAAGATCAGACTTGGGGCTGATCTCACTGAACATTTCATAGATTAAATTGGATGTCATGAGCTAATGAAATCATCAACAGAGGAAGACCAAGAGGTCATGTAGAAAGACATGGATGGCTTTGAGATAATGGTAATAAGGGGGATGAAAATCAATAGAGCAAAACTACACTCTCAGGGACCAATAAAAATGTCTGCTATCAGCTAGGAGTTGCTTATCTGGAAATGAAAAAGGTGAAAGGCTTGCTGTGTATCAGTTGATCACAGAAGGTATATTTAGTCTAGTAAATTAAATGGTGTCAGGAAACATTCCCAGGCAATACTGGAACAGTATTACTCAGAATGGCCTCTGGCATTCTTTTGGCCCATGCCAATTAGCCATATCCCAAACACTTCTAGTCATATTTCAACAGGTACTGCACATTAGAGATATTTCTTTGTGCCAACGTGGCAGAGATGTCCCTATGTCCTTTTGCAGGTTCAGGAGTTCAGTAACATGGATGCAGGATATTCCATGCCAGTTGAATTCAAGTGTCAAATAAAAATACTGTGAGCAACCCTTAACCCTTAATGTACAATAATTCATAATTTTCTACTACAAATATGACCAGAATGAGAATGACTATACTATAGTATACAGTAGTAAAAATGTAGACTACTTGGGGGGGCTGGAGAACAAAAGCCAACAAACCAGATCCAGTTCTAGGGTTCATCAGAAGGGATATTTCCAAAAGGAACTGGAAACATGCCACTTACAAGACTTTATGATTTATTTTACTCTAAAAATATTCAAATCAGAACAGGTACAGTGGAAGGCTATAAGGCTGATAAGAAGTTACTAAATGCTGCTGTTTGTCCCATCCAGCAAGCAAAAGCAGCAAAAAGACATAACAACAAAATGTCATGAACAGCAAAAAATAGAGAAAGGCAATCCTGACTAGGAGGCACAAATTTCAGTTTATTTAAAAAAATAATTCTTTTCAGCTTCCAGTCAGACAAACGAGATTCTGGAAAAGCCCTCCTGCAAAAGTAACATGTAAAAAAAAATATAAAGCTAAAGCTTGATCTTTTGCTTGAATACCGTTAGGGGTAACTGGACTGCAATGGGAACCCTAAAAGGTGTTTTCCAATCTTATTTTTCTTTGAATATTTAGAGGAGCAAATACTCAGCTTTGTTGAAAAAGGTTATGCAGTCAAATATTTAATGAAAAATAATGTTGCAATTTTCAAAGAAATAAATGTGAAGGAAAACACAGTTCACATAATATCTGGATTATAACAGAAGTAAAAGGAAACAGACTACAGTACTTACCTCATTCTTTAGCTTGCTTCCAGAGAACCTTTGAAAGTAAATGCATCTGATTACTTTTTTCATGAGCAGAATATTTTTATAGATTATATATCTATATCTATGTATGATCTATTAGAAAAATTAGCACATCTTTCCAAATGCAATTACAGGTTTTAATGGGTTTTTTTGGGGTTTTTTCTTAACTTCTTCCACTGATTTTCAAATACCCAGGGATAACAGGAAACCTACTGATGTTTTATAAAAAACATGAAGATTTAGACCACTGACTAAACAGTAAAGTATAAAATCCAGTTTCAGGTTTTCGGTTGGATCTTTGCCACTTCACAAACAGCAAAAGAGTAGCATAGGTGCAAGTCCATAACATCTTTATAAGGAAATACATGCAGTTTTTGATACAGATGAGCAAATTCAGAGCAGAAAAAATATATATATCTATATGTATGTACATATAGATATATATATAGACATATAAATATATATACATATATATATAAAATTTACATTTTTTGGAAAAATTAAGAAATCATAGTGATTTTCCATTCTTTTTCACTATAGTACTATTTTGATGCAATGAAATACATTTCTGAGATAAAAGATTCCTTAAGTGGCAAAAATGTGTTGTAGTATAGTGAATGTCCTATTAAGAGTCCAATTGAGAGATTTCCAGTGAAGTCATTGGACTATCAGACAACCCTTCAGCATAGAAAGCAGAAAGAACATTTTAAATTATAACTACTAAAGTAGAGAATGTGTAATAATAGCGATTCTAATGGATCAGTATAATGATAAATGTTGTTTGATTATTGTTATTTCCTGTACCACTAGCTGCCAACTGATAAGATACTGTGGGCAATATGAAGTCTCATAATTATTAGTGGCAATATCATTGTTTCCTGCTGTTGAGATGCTCTCTGGCTGTTTCCTGCTCTCTGAGATGCTCTCAGAAATCCAGAGGCTGAGCAGTTGTGGAATTCCTCCTGCCCAGGCCTGGCACAGGTGCCTGACAGCTCCCATCACATGATAATCCAGCATATGTTACCTAGACAGTTCCCTTGCGTGTTGATAGTTAAGTATAAATGAAGGCATCACTCAGCTGATTACAACGTGGATCTAATTAACTTCAAGGCTAGATGTATTTGTTTAGGACTCCGGATTTCCACATGTTCAGCAAAATGTACACTGCATGTACAGCAAAAATGTGAGGCAGCATCTGCTAGCACTGCTCTTCCAGAGCCTCACCTACCAGAAGAGACATAAGGACAGATTTTATGGATCACTATATGCAGCAGCCAGGAACTGGGAGATTCAGTTGTGAATCCCTACACTGCCTGATTCTTTCCTCATCCAAAAGCTTGTTCTTAACCCCAGGATACTGCATCATTCTCTTCACACAGGAAAAATCCAACCACTGTGATGGGCCAGACCGTGCAAAATGAGCATCTGAGCTTCTGTTTTAATTCAGATAGGGAGGCAGTTGAACTGCTGGACCCTGAAAATTCAACATCCCATACAAGACAGCACAGGTCCTAACACAAAGAAAAAGTTCCTAATTAGTGAATCTAGTGAGTAGTCCTGAAAATCTTAGAGAGTATCTGTGACATCTTTATGTGAGTGCATACTCTCAGAAATTCAGTCTCGGGGAATTCTGCAGAACCTCTACTTTCTTTGCACTCCTTGCTACTAGATTGTGCCTGCCTGACATAAAGCTGAGGAGTAAGAATTATTATATTCCTTTAAATGAAAATAACTATCTTTTAGTCAGAAAAATGAACAATTTGTTCAAGATAATTCTGTATTATGGAAGAAAAATACACTGTGTACCACCAACACCTCTACAACTCTGGATAAATACCAGACA
Organism: Callaeas wilsoni; assembly: GCA_013398955.1. Taxonomy (NCBI): domain Eukaryota; kingdom Metazoa; phylum Chordata; class Aves; order Passeriformes; family Callaeidae; genus Callaeas; species Callaeas wilsoni. The sequence goes on from VWPU01012731.1 coordinate 35,713, forward strand.
AAGAAATAGAATATTCCAGTCTATTACACCGTAAGTATCGGTGTAGAGAGAACCCCTCCTTTTTAAGCATCATTGGCAGCATTACCCTCAATTTTTACACTTCTCCTATTGCCTGGAAAAAGTCTCTTTGGATATAACCTAAATCTGCAACCTGTCGAATTTTCTATGTGTGATTACAAACTCATTTATTCCTTTCCTTTCTCAGAGTCCCACTTATCCAGGTATACTGCTACAGACAATGAAAGCCGTCATTCAAGCCATATGTGAACAGAGACATTTGTTTTACGAACTATTAATCTTTGGCAAACCAACAGGCAGCTATCGTAACGTATTGATCCTGCTAGCTGTCCCTTAAATAAATATAATTAGAGCTTCCTGGGTTAGGTTTAAACTGATATTAGCCAGTCAAAGGACCTGTAAATATTAATCTACACTGACCCCTCCCTCCTGCCCCACAGGTGCCAGCTTCACACCATTCTCCAGACGTTTCATAATGGAAAGCTGTCCTGGGGAAAGAACTCACAGGGTGACACACAAGCAAACAGAATTAGACAAGTGTTCTGGAAATGGGATTTTGCTCCCTTATACAAACTTGAACAAATGTTCTGCTGTTAAAAGTTGATGTAACTCTACACTGACTGTGGTGGGGTCAAACTGGAAGACACTAGCAAAATATGTAGATCAACCTTTTAAACACTGAGATGACAGCAATTCCAATTCTCGTAGAAATAAAAATCAGAGTTCTACAAATACCTTCCTAAGGGAAAGATAAAGTTAGGCCTTCACTGATTAAGTCTCCCAAGTTATGTTATTTTACCTGGTTAAACCTTTTCCAGAATACACAGAGTGGTAATATGCACTGCTTTCTTTAATACCAATTCCATAATAGTGATACCTGTGGGGAAAAAAAAGAGGAGTGTTTACAAGTGACATGTCAAGTAAACCAAACTGTCAAATTGATTTTAAATGCTTTCTGAAAACTTTTCTATACAGTGTGTAACTATTCCTTTCACTGACATGGAAAAAAATCTGATGTCATAGAAAAGAGTATTGTCATGATTTGATTCAAAATTCAAGGGTTAAATTTAAAATACTTTCTCTCTTACAAGAATGTAGCTGGAACAGAAAATCCAGAAACGTTACATCTCTTTTCCCTAATATGCATTGTTTCATTTTATTTCATCTGTTTGAAAGGGTTTGATCTACCAGGTTCATTTTATCTCACTTTACACCGTTACATTTAGACAGCCCCTCAGAGCCTTTCTCAGCTGAAAACAGCTTGCCCAGTGCATCTTACAACTTAGCGTTCAGTCTCCTATGACTAATAATGATAATATGTCATTCATTCATTCTTCTGTCAGAATGTAGGCTAACTCTAAATTATTAAGCCATTTAGGCACTTCTCATCCACATCTGTCTCCCTTGTTGTTCTCCTGGAGATTACTCCTCCCAAACAGAGCTTGAAAAAGGAAACATGCCTATTGCTCAGGCTTTGCAGTGCTCACGCACAACACCTTAACCAAAGACACCAAAGATGCAAAAAAGGTTGGGTTGGTGCTAAGAAAACTGCCTGTGCAGCAGGTACTTACTGCTTTCCACTGATTCTGCTACAAAATAAGTGACCTCTGAGAGAAGGGCAGGAGAGCAAGCTGGGGGCAGCTCTTTCCTTACCCGTCATAGCAAAGTTTGCTTGAGTTCATCTATCAAAGGTGATAGGCCCTGTCTTATAAATTCCACTCAATAGATTTAAAAACTGATTGTGTTAAACCAAATTTGTCTAAGAATGTTATGGATAGAATAGAAAGGTTAATTTGTTTTTTTACTAAAATAAGATTGAAAGTACCATGGCAGCTGGTTTAATTGTGCTGCTTCAAAGTAGTACGCTGCAAACCATTGCACCGATTTCACTGGAACTCCCCAAAAGCTTGAAGAAATGCATTCTTTTAACACAAAGCCCTGGCAAATAGTTCATAGAACACATTAACAAAAGTGTTCATCTCATCTCATCTCTGCTGTTACTAGAAATGACCATTAAAAAAAAATCACAATATTTTGTTTGTATGGAACTGTCACAGGTAAGAACAAAACCCCCATGTGCTTTATATTTACAAAGTTGGTTAAAGGCATTAGATACAAATTATGCCTAAGAAAACGCTCATTAGGATGATATATTTGCTTAGCCTAGGCAGCTTTGACAATCTCAGCTGAAATCGTTCTTCTGTTTCTGGACAGTCTGTTGTGTGCGTTCAGGATTTTATAGCCAAGAAACATGACAGAAAGTGGCACCATCACTTTCACTGCTTTCCTGAAACTGATGAGTTCCAGGAAAGCAGCAGAAGTGAGTTTACTACATAACACTGCTAGATCACTGTGGCACCTGTCAACCCTTAGGAAAGCCAAAAGTTTCTCCCCTCTTTCCTTACTGTGACACGAGAGGTATTGAAAATATACATGTATCGATTCTTTGAAATAACAGCATTTACTTAGTCTTGACATTGCAAAGAGTGTCCATTGAACAGGATGAAAAACAGAACAGAGTTGTGACTGCTTCTTTAACAATGCTATCTGCCCATTTGTCAATGGCCATATAAGCAAGAAGTTGCCTACATCTCATTCCAACAGTTTAAATCTCCCAGCTTCAATTACATGCCATTTTTAAAATTCTAAAATAAAACCTTTTAGACTTTCACCATAAATTTGGCATTCCCTCCAGTTAAGGTTGGAGTGGGCCAGAGGTAAGGAAAAGCATTACTTCTTTACAAAGTTATGATTCAATATCTAGATTATTCAACATCTAATTCAATATTAACATTAACATATTTGGGCTAGGAACAGGAATTGTTATATGATTTAGATTCTCAAGTATCCAGTGGTAGGCAATATACTTGTTCTTGCTGGAATGTCCCAGGATACTAGAATTTATCACTGAGACATCTCGTTATGTAGAGGCTAGATATTTTCAGTACATATTCTGTGTGTATTAAAGGCACAGCAGGTGTCATTCTGTTTTTCTTCAATAATGTGTAGTTGAATTTTTAGTGCTAAAAAATACAGCTTTCCGTTCACAACACAGAAACTATTAAATAGAATATAATTTTACTTTTCAAGCTCTGTCTGGCATACTCCATCGAATAACAGGGTATGAAGATTATTATTCTCTTACAAGCCATTAGCTGAATAGCTTATTTTGGGCTCCCTGTTGAGAGTAGCATACCCATACCAGACACATTGGTAACATCTTTAACCTACATCTTCAAATGCCTTCCTTCTGTCTCTTTATGGCCATATTTTTATGTGTATGTACAGTATATTTGTATTTGACTATTTATTATTTCTATCGTGTAATTAATAAAATGTAATCAGTCACTACAAGGAATTCACTCTCAATTTTTGAAAGAAACATTTTATAAAACAAGCTGAACTACTTTTCTCTTTTAATTTCAGTGGTTTGTTGCAACATATGTTCCTACACAACTTGTAGCTCTGATTTTAGCATACACTGACACAAATGACAGCTGATAAGGAAATGATAGGCTTAAGCTGTTCAGGGACTTGCAATAACTTCTTATCACAGGGCCAGCTGCCATATCAGTTTTATTAACCCACTAAATCACTCCTAATAAATAAGATAATAGTTTTCAGACATGATGGATAAAAGCTAAGATTCATCATTGATCAAAGTCTACAAAGAAATTAAATTGTAACTTGAGCTCAAACAGTCTTCCATGTGTATGGACTGCGCAGTTTGTACGTTTTCCCAAATAAGTGCTTTAGGTGATTCGTGTACTGTGAAAGTTACAACTGAGTCCTAGAAGTGACCACAGTATGTTCAGCATTACCAATGCAAAAAGGTGGATTCAGAAACAGAGAACTGCTGCTTATGAAATACTAATCTAAAAGAGCAGTTTGCAGTATTTATGATGCTGCATCTTCTTTCACTCTGCAGGAATATAGAAAATTTCCCTTACTTTCAGCTATGCAGAGTGATTAGCACAGGCATGAGAGATTAATGAATTTTGTTAACAAAATTGTGTCCAATGTGTTGGACCTTCTTGGCCAAATGTTTAAATGAGTTTCAGTATTGACACTTTTGTACAAATGGGTTGTTGGATGTAAACACAGAGTAAGAGACATTCTAAAAATTCTAAGAATCTAGAATTCTTGAATTCTAAGAATCACCAGACTCCGTTTTAAGTTCGTCCTTTGCCCAGAACTAGAGATGACAAATGCTGTTTGGGAACAGAGGAGGAACTAACATTTGTGTATCTCACACCTTAGCACAGCAACTGTATTCCATATGTTAGTGCAGGAGCTTTTGCTCAAATCCAATTCATGCTCATGGGGATGTCAGAAAGAGCTTGTTTCAGTGTGGGAGAAAAACAATTTCCGTCACCTTGAAGATGATGGAAAAAGGAAATTATCTTCTCTGCTTTCTTCTGATCACAGCCAGGCTCTACCAATAGATTACCATGCATGCTTGCAGTGTCCAGGAAGGCACTTTTCTCCTGGAGCGTTAACTTTTCTCTATAATATAAGAACAATTATTCCTTGGAGAATAATTGTCTGCAGAAGAATTGTCTTCCTCCTTTTCATGCTTTTGCAGCATGTGACTCAGTAGAGTCCTGGACAATGATCAGAGCTCCTGGGCAATACTGCTATATAAAATATCACGGTCAGGAATAGTGAGTACTAATACTGCTCCTGCTAGCATTACATGGTAATAAAGATAGTGGTAGAAATAATATGATGTTACTACACTACTGTGCTTTAAAAAATATGACTTAATTGCTAGTAAGAACTCTCCTACTAGTCCCAGTAACTCAGAAACAGCTTCTAACACTTAGAATCCATGCTAATATAAAAAAAAGAGTAACTAGTAATTTACCAAAACTGATGAACAGTCCTTTATTACTACTTTAATGGAATTACTTCTGTAAATAACATTTGTGTGACTAACTGCAGCCTGGTGAAATCAGAAATTCATTTACTCCTCAGTGTCTCTGTGGTTCTAAGGGGGACATGGCCCACAACACCAGAGACAGAAAAACAGATTATTGGAGATCATTAAACTGAGAAAGGGTAGATTCAGATTAGATATTACGAAAGAATTCTTTACTGTGGGGGTGTTGAGGCATGGCACAGATTGCTCAGAGCAGCTGTGGATGCTCTGAACACTCCATTCCTGGGAGTGTTCAAAGCCAGATTAGATGGGGCTTTGAGCAACCTGGCCTAGCTGAAAGTGTCTCTGCCTGTGGCACAGGGGTTGAAACCTTCCAGCCTTCCTAAGGTCCCTTCCAACCCCAATATTCTATCATTCTATGTCTCTATGATTCTATGATTTATACTGAAAGAAATCTATGACTGCTTGCTGCCATAATCGGTTTCTGAACTGGAAATACTGTCATTTGTGCCTTTTGTGGGGTCCTTTTTAGCACAGCAAGATCAAGGTAAATGCATCTTAGCAGAAATGAGAATTGCAGAGGAAAAGCCCCCGAGGAAAACTGATGAAAAAAAAAAGAAGAAACAAGTGCCAGATGTTCAAACAAAATCTGCTGATGCCTCATTCCTTTGAGGAAATTGTTCGAGAACAGTTAATCCATATGAAAATATGGCACATAATACCAACAAGGTCAGTAGGGATATGGAATCTGCCAAAGAAATGTTGGGCATGGGTTATTTCTATATTAATATTGTTTAACATCGTTGAGAAAAGGGGAATATAGTGACACATGTTCCAACACAATTAATTTTGTAGCTATAAACATATTTGAAACATATTCATTTACTTAATAAAGGTTGACTTACTGTGCTTAAATCATGCAGACACATGATATGTTTTGGAAATTTGTATCCTCAGTGGATCCTGTTTATCAATCTGTTAGTTATGTCAGAACAAATATATAATGGGGAGACTTCTCCTTTGTATTATCTCATTCATTGTAACTAAGTGGTTCACCAAATACGTTGGGTTATGAACCTAAGAACTGACCAAGGAACTGATGAATTAGTAGGTTGTCAAATATCCCTGCACAGACTGTGAATGCCAGATCTCTGAAAATCTTAAACACAACACCAGCAGCAAAGCTATGTCTACATCATCTTATGCCTGTTATCAGAGCTTATGTTCACCACAGCGGACAATACATAAAATCTCTCTTTTCCGTAATAAATAACCTTTCTAATAGTTGCTCTCCTCAAAACCCCTCTACTCAGCATCTACAGGTCACCTACAAAAAGAGAAATGAACTTCAGTTCCAGTTTTCCTCTATACACTGTGTACTGTGTCCTAAAAGAGATGAATGGATTACAAATTTGTAAGACTGTGACAGCCACTACGCAAGAACTATCGTCTGTTAAAACCAACAACAAAAAAAAAAAAAGAAAAGGAATAATGTTCTATGAAGGCTTTATTTCCTTTGGATTTTATCTTTATTAATAGTTATTTAAAATAAATGCTTGAGACATGCTCAAGAAATAGAATGTCTTTGCAAAAAAATCACAATTTAAATTCTTCCCCACCTTCACTTTTTCTGCAACAAAACCTAAAATTCACAAATGACATCTCACTCATTCTTCAGCAAAACTACGGTGGAATCAACTATCTGTTTCTTGTATTTCTAAGGCAGGAAGAAAGCCAAGTATAACAACATTTAACAACCCCTCAAAACTACGAACGTAAAAAATTTGTCTTTCAGACATTTCTAGTATATTGCAAAGCACTTAGGAAAACGAGTCTTGTAGGTTTTTTTCTTGTCAATCTCCTTTTGTTTTGAGTTTTGCTTATAAACTACTCAAAGACAAGAATAACTTTGTCTTTCAAGGTTAAGTAGCTCAAAATAAAGTGTTTTCCCAAACAAACAGAATGTTTAAGTTTCTTCTATTACTATCATTATTCTGTTTTCTATCTTATTCATTAGCAAAATGGATGTGAGGCAGTATGTGTGTTACCACTCTTCACAACAGTTTTCCACTAAATTATTCATGGCCAAAAGCATAATGCCAGAACCAGAACTAATAAAAATTTTACCACCAGGTGATATAGAATTGTCTATGATCTATTCCTACAACCTAATATTTCACAGCTCAAATATACAAATTAATAGGACACATTATTTAAGAAATGACTGCACTATAGATTGTGTACTTTTCAGAGTTTTATAAGATACCCACAACAAAGAGCAGAAGTATGCCTTATCTTCAATTTAAAACAATGCTTTTTTGGATGGTGTGTTTAAGTGAATCCATATTGTTACATAGAGAACATAATGAAAGTTGTTAAGCTTGCAAAAGGGAAACAAAATCACTATTTATAGAAAATAAAAAGACATAAAAAATATATTAAAAGACATACATATTATAAATGCATTTTATATCTAATATTTTGACATATATTTGCAACCTATGCATGGGTCTATAAATGCAATGACAAGATTTAGAAGCTTAATCAGTTTAGTTTTAGAAATTATGCCTGCAGCACTGTTTTCAAACTTAAACTCTTCAGTTTGAGTATCAGTTTCACCACGTACATGAACGCTATCACTTGCAGTGTACCATCTGAATAAAGCTCCCTGCCAATTAGTACAGATTAAGGAGACATGGAAACACACATCATTCCTAAGAGGTGTTCTATAAGCAGATACACAGGTAATTGTGCCTTACTTTGAATGGCCCCTTGTTCCAAGCCGCCTTGTGGTAAGGAGAGGGAATTTCTGGCGAATGGTCTGAAGAGAAAATAACGGCATTAATTTCTAACACCGGTAAACTTTCTTAGCAATCTGTTCATAGAAAAATCGTAGTGTAAATATATGGTCTAAGGTAGTTCATGAATAAACAATTTTAATACTTATGGAACAACATAAACGATTAGGCCATGTTTCACACTGTAGGCTTCCTTCCATCCTTGTCAATCTTGTTGTGTATCTCCAGTCTTCCCACCTGTTCTCTCTTTGTTTCCACTTTTACATTTTAAAATCTAGTTTTCTGCACCAGAATCCTGTTACACTGAAGTTCCTTAAGTACAGCTGTATCTTTTGCTTCAGAGATCTAAACAAAATCAGGGGAAACTCTGCCCTCTAGCTATTCTGTTTTCAAAGACAAACAACTAGAAAGAAATTGATTTTTTTATTTGAAAATGTGATCTGAAAAATTAATTCAGTAATAGACGTAGATCTAATAGATATGTCTAACAGACAGATCACTGTCAAAACAATGTTTAAATGGAACCTATTGTCTTTCTCATTTATACTGAAACTGTGTATGAAAATTAGATACCTGCTTTTTTAGTATATCCAGTTCAAGAAGAATAAAACCAGAAATGAACACTTTATGAACCAGACTTGAAATCCATTATTATTATTTAATTAAATTAATGCATTTTGCTATGTATGAACCATTACTAGATCAGTAGTGTTTAAAAAAAGATGTTCCTTGAAGCATTTTTAGTTTCCTGTTTCACTAAATACTCAAGATTTAATTTGGATAGTTCACATCTCCTTTTCATTAAATTACTTCAGGATTAATTGTAGGTAAGGGTAGAAAAGAGAATGAATCAACAATTTTTCACTCAGGAACGCTTTGTGTTATTAATTTCTTCTCCCCTTCTAGTATTGCATGTCTCAGATCTCAGTTTATGCTACCTTTGGTCTAAGTATCTTCCATGCCAGATCTGGTTTTTTGGAAAGAACCTATTAATGTCATCAACAAAAACGAAAAGAAAAAAAGCACTCAGGGAGAACGCTTTTTTTTTCTTTTAAAAAAACAACAATAAATCAAAGCGAATTTCAGCTTCAATCTCCTAAAGGTGATGTTAAAAAATTCTTTCATAGGAGACAGTGTAGTTATAGTTAGTCTGATTCCATGCACATTAGCAGTAGAAAACATGTGAATTTCAGAAGAATTTTTACACAGGTGTACTAAATTGTGATTCCATCAAACAACTGATGTAACAAATTATGAAGGCATTTACTTATTACCTTCCCAAAAGTTGCAGCACAGGCAGGTTCCAGCTTCTCTTTTCTGCAGAAGTCTAAATAATGTGCATAAAGGATGCATCTTGGTAAACAAACTCCTTCACATACAATGTAGTTTTCTTCCAGCCTGTGTAGAGAAAGAAACTGCCAGAGTAAGAAGCAACATGCCATTTCTCCCAATTGCATTTTCCAGTTTTTGGTATTGCTCTCCTTTCTTTTTTGGTTGCTCTTTTCTGAATTTTGCTGAAGAACTCCATCAGAGCACACAAATGAGTTTCTCCTGAACATGACAGACACTACAGGCAGATTCCACACTTGGTGCTTAGGCTAGTTACAGAATATGGAAAACCTGGAGCCAGATCCCTTTTTCCTAACGAGTCTTTTTCAATGTCTGGACTTTTTTGCTTTATTTAAATAACTAAATTATCATCATCTAAGAGCCAGCCTTAGACCAAAAAGAAGAGCACTAACTAGACTTTGAAAGACCTGGGTTTAAGTCAATCCTTTGAAAGGATTTAAGAGCAGGGACCTGGACTTGGCTCTTCTGTCCCACTGTATCCTCAACACCTGAGCTAGTGTCTCTTTTCTTCCTTTTTTGCTTTTTAATTTCCACTCTGGACCTGGAAATGCTTCAAATCACAGTGAAAAAAGCAAAGAACAGCATTTTGTGAAGGAGGTGAATTTCTATGTAGCTTCCCAATCAGTTTACAGAATACAAGTGCTGAGTGATGGTCATTGAAGTACAATTTTTAAAAGTGAAGAAAAAACCTGACTGTCTTCACTGGAAGAGAACCCTTGGTAACAGTTGGGTATTTCTCTGTCCTGCTGGTTTTTTGCTTTATCATTTTACATTGTTCACTACTGCTGGGATGATGTGCAATAAATTTGTTTCTCAAATTACACAAATCTGTAAGAAAATACTGTGTAGTAAGTGCTGCATATTGAATAATTTTGCACTGACTCACCAGACTTAACTATTTACACTCAGAAGTCAGACGTAAACTAAAATACGAAACTGAGTAATTTGGATTAGTCTAATTTTTCAGTTAGCAGGAAAAAAATCTCTATTGACAGTTTGCACTTGGTAACTAAGTTCCCATTTAATTCTACAGCACTCTTTCCTAATTTCAAGTGTACTTTAATAGAAACATTTAAATTAATGTCTGCAGAATTTGACCTCTTATTTGGTTAACTTTTTTCCCTACATAAAATAAAGTTAGGGTCTCGGTGGGTGAGAGAACATAATGTAAAAGAAATTCAATATAAGACAGAGAAAATCTAATTGTCACAGCCTTAAAGGACAATTAAAGCAGCCATTCACAAATGCAATTCTTAAATAATGTTCCACTTCTACATTCTGACGATACATTTAATTGATAGCCACATAGTGTGAGACTCTGAGACTTCTGTTAAGTGACAAACCTCTGATAACTTCAAAACTCAGAAATCTGGGGATGAGTGTCCTTATTTGTAGATGAGGCTCATCCAAAAAAACCCCTTCAAAACAAAAACAAAAACCAACCAAAAAAAGAAACCAAAACCAAAAACAACCAAAAAAAAAAAACCAACAAAAAAAACCAAAAAAACCCAAAAACCAGCCAACGAAACACCCCAAAAATGACAAACTCTTTCTAAAAGAACTGTGAGGTGTCGCCCTCCTTGCCGGCTCAGCTGTTAGAGAAAGGTCCCTTTGAGTGTGAGGGACGTGCCGGCTCGGTCCTGGAGCCCCCAGGGCGGGCAGAGGGGGCTCTCCGCAGCCCTACCATTGCAGGGTGAGCTGCGTCTGCTTCTTCTTGTCCTTCATGATTTGCGTGATGCTCTTCTTCGAAGACGGGCTTTGGCCGGCGGCTGTCAGCGCGCCGTCGCGAGCATCCGCATCCTCTTCTTCCGAGGAGAGGGCTTCGCTGCCCAAGTGTGTTTCTGAGCGCCGCGGGGGACAAGAAGAGAGACCCAAGGGCATCATTACGGTCCTGCAACACGCCGCCCCCTCCCGCCTGCCGCCCTGTCCGCCGCGGCTTGAGGGACGGGCCCGGCGGCCGCGTCCCCGGCGGAGCCCGAGCAGCGGCTCCCGCTGCCTGCCGCGGCTGCCCGCACCTGCCCCGCCGCGGGCTAAGCAGGGCCCGCTGCCGGCTCCCCGCCTTTACCTGCCTTGATGCCTGCGGACAGCGGCGGCTCGGGCAGCGCCTCCCGGGCGCAGGGCAGCAAGCCTCGCCCCAGCAGCCTGGCGTAGCGCTCCTCCTGCGCCTTGGCGGGCACCGCCTGCGCGGCCGGGAGGTGCAGGAAGGCGTCCCCCTGCTCGGGTCCCTTGGCCATGCTCCTCAGCGGCGCCGGCTCAGCCCCGGCGCGGCGCGGGCGGCGCCCATGGGCGGCGGGAGGGGACGGGAGCG